>JAKWJD010000974.1:0-58188 GCA_027705065.1 Solanum peruvianum | reverse complement strand
ATCCATGATTCCTAGTTATCATCAACCAATTAATATCATTATGTGTATTTAGAAAGTCATTAAACACAAGGATAACCTACAATCATTAAAGACAATCAATAGCCACTAATAACAATGAACACTATTATTTACTTATTTTATCTTCCAAGGAAACAAAGAAATACTTTATTTTGTTCTTTATTCTTTTAAGGAAATAATAAAATTTTCGTCTTCTAACTAATAAAAGTAAAAAAAAATGATTTATTTCAAAACTGAAAAAATGCTATTATCGTTTCTTTCCATACTCGATCAATTAACAAGGCATAATAGGGATCATGAATTCATTAGAAGAGGCTTTCAATGGAAATATTTAATTTGTAAAACCATGATTATTCAAATCATAATAAAATCAAATATAGTATAACAACTCAGGAGCACACCGAAGTCTTCCACGAGGTGTACTTGAACTCTCAGAGGTCTTATACAAGTTATTAGCTTTCATTCATCACACGTGTACGAAAAACAGTGCAGATATAAAACTTTTCACAATATAGTAAATAAAACTCTTTCATAAAACGTAAGGAATGAAGTCTCATCATCAAACAAGTTAACTTAGACACGTCTTAATATCATAGGGTCACGACCCTTAATAGAAAAGAAACTATTAGTTTATTACAAGTCTTTAGCAGAAAGTAAACTAAACATAGTTCATGTCCTCGAATATATAAGGACATAAATATTGAGAGAAATCTTTTTCCCAAGCTTCAACTTCTAAAAACCTCCTTTTCCTTCCACCTATGATTTTAGAAATTTAGAAGATTATGGAGTTAGTACAAACAATGTACTAAGTATGGAATATGCAAAAACATGCTTAAAATAAAACAAACATTTTGTTTGAAATGTGATTTTTCATGCTATTTTCTAAACCTCCTCAATCAAGTATACAGAACATCATATAAGTCATGGGGAACACTTTCATGATTCTCAACATATAGCCATTTCATTAAGTAACACATAAATCATTTCACTTTCCTATTCAAAGTAATCCAAAGACTCACCTAGGTAATACATGAAGACAAACGCACATACAACCTCTTCAATACACACCTAAGTGACCCCTATGACGACCAAATATAAACATACTCCATGTCAATCAACAAGTCAACATTCATTGCTTAAGATACAAGATAAAACATATTGCATTTAGGTAATTCACATAAAATCAACCTCTAAGAAACCCCCAAGTTATAGTAGTGAAATGTGAAAGTAGCATACCATACTACTACTACTGCACTTAGTGCTCCTTAGGAATCACCTTAGACTAACAGTCACATTCAATCATTACATAAATTTTTTATCAATATTAGATATAAGATCACGAGCTTCATTAACATTAGACATATATTCAACTTACTTCATTAACATCATACAGTAACACCTATTCATTCATTTACATTAAAGGACCATCAAGACACCCTCCAAATGCCTACTTGTGCAATGCATAGATGGGTCCCCATTCCACTACCTACCCTATGTTGTACAACCCTTACGAATACAAAGTTAATTCATTAATTTCTGAGAGCTAGCATTAACCGACATAGATCATGAGATCTTGACATTAAAGCCTGGTATTAACCTCTACCGGATGAGGGCTTCCCACTTTCCTATGTAGGGTCATTATTTTTGCCTTCACATGGATTTCCAATAGCTATGTGGATAAATATTTCAGGATACGGAGTTTACTTCTAAGTACTACATCTCAACTCATGAAGAGTACTCATCTTAGAGGTACATTGGATAAACAATCTCTATTCACGAATATTATCCACCCCTTCTTCGAATCCTCTTCGTGCTAGCATAACTCACTCCCCCACGGAGTCTTAGACATTCATTACAATTATTTAGCTATAGGTGAAGAGATAGCTACTAGGTACAATATCTCAACCTAACATTCATTTATTGGAAAGCTCTTGGGAATAGTGAGGTTGCTACTAAAAACATCATCAAAATCAGAAAAGAGAGTCCACCCCACCAATCTCCCTTTGAATTCATTAGTGTTCTTAGGAATATCAAGGTTGATACTAGACACTATATCTCTACTCACGAATAGTGTATTCCCCCGAAATCCCCCATTCATTCTTTAACTCCATTCATTAATTCTTTTGGGGTGTGTGAGTATATGTCTGAAAGCCTTTTACATAACTACCATCATTCATAACATTTACTTTCTACATGATCATACTACATCCATCATAATCCACACACAAACATACTTCACATTCACATTATATGTTATGCAGACATAGTATCTTCAAACACACATTCCTCAACAACATAGACATGTCATGCATATACATCATAACATCACTATACTTTATAATCAACGCCTTCAAGTCCACAATAACAATTTACATATGTATCATATGCATCAAGTAAGAACCGCCACCATGTAAGCAATACCCATACTCAAGTAACAAGTCCATTCAATCAGAAGACTATTTAGGTTAACTTACCATTCATCCAAGCCTTGATCACGTTTACTCAATTATGTAACAATACATAATTAGGCATAATTGGCAGCAGGTAATCATGATACAATATAGTATAAACATAATTCTGATGATATCTAATCATACTCATCAACTTAGTCTATACGCAAACATTAGAGAATTAGGGTGACCATGGTTTCATGGGATTTCTATCGTAATTGGATCAAGTAACATTGAAAACATCATAATTCATCCATTAAAACCATTTCATGCAAGAACGTAGAATTTAAAATAAAAGAATTTAGGAATTTGAAACCTTTTTAAAAGCCTTTCAATTGGCTCCTTGAATGATAGAAGAATCAAGGATGAACTACCACACCTTAATTAAAGAAATACCACAAAATTAGGATTGAAAACATGAAGAAATTGTCATTATTTCTTCCTTTGAGTTTGATGCTAATCAATGGAGGATTTACAAGAGAGGGAGTTTTTGAGAGAGAGAAGAACTTATATATATTTTTTTAATTTTAATAGAGGTTTTTGGGTTTTTTATTAGGGTAATGTGTTTATAATAAACAAAAATCCATATATGATACACCCCAAAAATACCCAGAATACCCCTACATTAATTGAACTTTTTAACAAGTAACACTTAACTTAATTTGTTAGAATTATCGTCGAGGAACAAGTCCGCGACTGGGACGAAAACATTGGCCCTTGGTGAAACTAATCTGCGACAAGCACTTGATTCGTACATGTGCATTTTTTGCTAAAATTGACAGATTGTTGGAAAGGTTGGCTCCTACTCAAAGACCCCTATGGTTGTCCTTAGGGAGTCGTAGCTGAACATTTTTGCCCTAAACCTGTCCCTCTAGGTTTAAGGTCATCCCTACAGATTTTAGACTCTAAAAAACACCTTAAAACACATACAACATACAAGGACACACTAGCACACACACAATGCTAGATTCTGAAAATCTTGGTCGTTTTTCGATTGTTATAGAATCATAGTGGCATCGGTCCAATAAGGGAAATATCAACAAAATTTTTGTGTTAACACAAACATAACATTTCACTTTTAACCAATGTTCATGTCTATACAAAATATTTATTTTAATACATAATTTGAATAAAAAATAATTATCTTTTAAGTGATTTTTTTTCATCAAAGAATATAATTCATTTGAACGAATAATATTATTTTTTGGTTTTACACTAGTCATATGATATACTATTAATATTATTTTTTGGTTTTACACTAGTCATATGATATACTATTAAAGAGACTCCAATACAACAATATCAATATACTCCATGAATTTTGTGGGACTAACGTAATACAAGAATGTCTTTGAATTTCATATGTGGTACTTTCAATTAATATTAGATAGTAAGTCTAACTTATTATTTATCACAAGTAAAGAAACCCTCCCCCCCCTATTTTAAATATGTTCCTGGAATTAATATTCAATTATTTGAAATTACTTTTCACATATTTTTTTTCCTGTGCTTTAACATTGTGTACCATAAGAATAAACATTGAAAAAAGAAACATTCATTTGGAGATTTAATCCATAGAAATACCCATTGCATTTACAAAATCACTTATTTTATGTAACTGATGTTTTCTTCCTTTCTATTGAAATTAGACAAAACACATAGTATATAGAATAGTAAAAAGAAAGTTTCCATCTTTATACAACTTGTTTTTAGGTTAGTAAAAACAAAGATTCCGTCTTTATACAACTTTGTTTTAGTTTAAACGGTAAATTTTTATATTCTTCAAATCTTAACCGAAGGAACCTTGAATTCTCATGAAGTGCAATATATTTTTTAATCATTTTCACATTCACACAGAGTAGTAAACTAAAATAGTTTTGATCTCGAGAAACCTTAAATACAAATCGTTTCTACATAACAATGAAGATTTTATCATTTTCAAATCATATAGCCTTAATATTCTTGACAAAAATTTTTATACTCTTCATGTAATGCTATCAGTTTCAACGTTGTATTTAACAAATTGGTGAAATTGTGCAATGCCTCAATGAACGTGGGACGAAACTAAAAATTATATTACTAATCGAAGGAAAGCAAACAACAGAAAATAAAGTCAAGCATATTAAAGTAGTACTAATTCATCCCAAATCTCATTTATCATATGATAAAAAAAATTCTTTTCCCCTTTTCCAACAAAAAAAACACAAAAAATAAAAGTAATTTCCTTACTACACAAAATACAATCAATAATAAATTTATTATGCCTGATATCTCTTGTATTCAGATTAGCGAACCATAAATAATAAATTAGTAAAGAAAATAAAGCCATGATTCCTAGTTATTATGAACCAGTAAATATCATTAAATGTATTTAGAAAGTCATGAAACACAAGGATAATCAACAATCACTAAACACAATCAATAACCACTAATAACCATTGTACACTATTATTTACGTCTTTCATCTTCTAAGGAAACAAAGAAACACAATATTTTGTTCTTTATTTATTTAAGGAAATAATAAGTTTTTCTTTTTCTAACTAATAAAAGTAAAAAAAAAATGATTTATTTCTGCACTGAAAAATTACTATTATGTTTTTTTATTTCATAGTCAATTAATTAACAAGGCATAATAGGGATCATGAATTCTTTAGCGGAGTCATTAAATCGCAATTTTAATTTGCAAAAGCATAATAAACCAAAAATCATAATAAATCATAGTGTAACAACCCGGGAGCACCCCCAAGTCGTCACAGGGTGTACTTGAACTCTCAGAGGTCTTTTACAAGTCTCTTAGCTTTTGTTCATCACATAGGTATTAAAAGTAGCTCTGAATTAAAAAATTTCACAATATAGTAAATAAGAAACTCTATCATAAAACGTAAGGAATGAAGTCTCATAATGAAAAGCCAACTTAGACAAGTCTAAATATCATAGGGTCACGACCCTTAAATAGAAAAGAAACTAATAGCCTGTTACAAGTCTTTAATAGAAAGAAAACTAAACATAGTTCATGTCCTCGATCATATGAAGACATACCAATCTTTAGAGAACTCTTTTCCCAAGCTTCACCTTATAAAAACCTCCTCTTCCTTACACCTATACTATTACAAAGAGAGAAGATTATGGAGTTAGTACAAACAATGCACTACGTATGGTAATATGCAAAAACATGCTTAAAATGGACATTTTAGTTGAAATATGATTTTTCATGCTATTTTTGTAAACTTCATGAATCAAGTGTTAAAGATATCATATAAGTCATTATTAACATATAGGGGAACACTTTCATGATTCTCAATAGATAGCCATTTTATGAAGTAACACATTAATCATTAAACTTTCCTACCCAAAGCTATCCTATGAATCACCTAGGTAAGACATGAAGAGACCGTGCATACAACCTATTCAATGCACATCTAAGTGATTCTTAAGATGATCAAATATCAGCATACTTCATTTCAACTCAACAAGCGAACATTCAATTCTAAAGATATTTGATGAAACATCCATGCATTTAGGAAATTCACATAAAACCCATCCTCTAACACAACCCAACTTACACTAGTGCAATGTGAAGTAGCATCCCATATTAGTACTCCAACTTAGTGCTCCTTAGGAATCACACTTAACTACTCACGACACATTAAATCATTGCATATCATTGATCAATATTATATATAAGATAAACATGCTTTGTTAATTTATACATATAATAAACTTACTTCATCAACATCATATAGTATCCCATTCATTCATTTACAATACAATGAACACAAAACCCCCTCCAAATGACTTCTTAGGCAATGCATAGATGGACTCCCATTAAACAACCTACCTTAAGTAGTACACCCTAGGAAGACCTATTTCATTAAATTCATTTATGGGATCTAGCATTAACAGACATAGACCATGAGAGCTTGACATGGAATCCTATATTAACCTATAACACATCGAAAATCTAAGACGTATTCTAGAACCTAGCATAACCTTCAAGAGGTTTAGACGTTTTTTAAGGTCAACTATAATGAATATAGTTCATTTAGGAAGCTTTGAAATCAAAGCATCAAAGAACGTCTATGACGTCTGGAAACTAGTTCAATGAAGTCGTGCCTAAACCTATTTGACTAAGTTTTAGGAGTCAAAATTGATGAATTTTAGTGGAAGAGTGTCTAATAAAGATAGTTTATTGTCAAAATTTCTAGACAACGACTCCCCAAGGACTAACCAAGGTCACTTAAGAGGACCCTTGTGATATGGGAAGAAGCTACCAAAAGGCAGTGTCCAGAGACGGTTGGCATCAACGATTCTTAGTCCAATCAACGGGGCGTCGATTGCCTCCATAGATGGAAACCTAGAATATTTTTTAAGGGTTGATATTTGACAAGACTCTGAACTTAACTACGGACCAGCAAGACGGTTGGTCCCTTGGTCCGTCGATTGACACACGAGGCGTCGTCGTGGTGTCGTCTGTAAAGATTGTCTCTTGCTGCTCGTTTTTTGTTTAGTTAAATTATTTAAATAGATGGTTATTTAATTAGTTAAGGTTAAGGGAGTTCTAATTAAGTTTGTTAATGACCTATATAATGACCCTAAGCTAATTTGTCTAACCGAACTCTCATAATTATGAAACCCAAAACTCTCATCCTTCCCTTTTCTTTCTCTCTCCCATGTTGAAGAACTCCATAGAAGAAAAGTTCAAGGTGGGTTTTAGGGATTCAATAACCAAGGTTTTCTCCTCCATATTCATCAAACATTAAGGTTTGATATTTCTTTCACCTTCGAGACTTGTTTCCTCAAAGGGTTTCATCATCAATCAAATTGATTTCAAAAATATGAAATTCAAGTGGGTTTTCATCTAATATGAATTGATGTTATGAATAATTTTGTTGTGAACTTTTTTTGATTAAAAATATATTAGGATGTGTTATAGCTTAATTATTTTATTTATTTTTTTATTGGTCTAGTTTGTAGAAAATGACCTTTTTCCCCTAATCCTAGGTTGTGATCTTGAATTGAATCGCATAGAATTACTCAATTGACTTGGTTATTCATTGAATTAGTAATACATGTATGATATTATCTCAACTATTAATAGATTGAAATGAAATATAGTCCTATAAGTATAGTTCTTGGAAATTAATCTAAGTTATGCGTAGATTTTAGATTTGATCTAAGTCTGATATCTTAAGATGAACTAGTGATGGATTGTGATATAGAGATTCAATTAGACGTCTTATCATGTTGGTTATTTTTGTGTGATGATATTACACCCATATTGGGTTGAGTTAAAGGGTTTAGGGTAATACATTCATGATGGATTATAATGGAGACTTGGTAAGTATTGTTATCTCAACTATTTACTTCAAATATGGTTAATTGTGAAAAAGTGATGATCTTATATTGAATTATACCTTATATGAATAATGATAGGTTTTTGTATTATGTTTAATTGAAATGTCTTGACTATAATTTGTGATATGTTTTCTAAGATGTAAATGTTATAAGGATAGTGATAACTTACTAATGTGCCTTCATATGATGTGACTGTAAATAGGTTAACCTCACATGTTTGAATTGTAATGAAAAGACCATACTCATGAAATTCTTATTGATCTATGATGATGATGATTATAAAAGGGATAGATAGAACCTATGAACTACATTAATATATGATGATTAATAAAGGTATTAAAGGCATTTCAAAAGAGACTCTAGCTTAGGACCGCGTAAACAAGAGTGAGGAGTGGACCCTCCCTCATAGGGAACGTAGGATCACTAATGTACTCTTGATATTGGAGACTATGATTCATGTATCATAAAGAGGGTCCCAACTATATCTCCTAGTTCTTGAACTATGTTGCCTCCATAGGACTACTAGCTAGTGGATCCAAGTAGTTTCTATGGTTCATGTTTTGGTACTACCTATTCAAGTTTTGCGCCTTCCTTCGGTGTAATGTTCTATGACATGGGATTCACATTAGATGATGTAGTCTATGTCGGTTAAGGCAAGATCTTCAAAAAAGGTAAAATGAACTAAAAATATGAACTCTAACTAAGAAGACTTATGGGTTTTAACTTAGTCTAGGAAGGGGTATAGGACTCTACCTATACATTGAAGTAGTTAGCCATGAAGGGAGTCTTAGGAGAGTATTCTTATGTATGTAGATGCTTATAATTGTATAATATATGCATATGATGATCCTACACATGAGCTTCACTTATTAATATGTGTTTGGTCTCTAATTTTAAAGTATAATGATATGTACCCTTTAATTCCATGTTATGTGAAGTTTGATGTTGGTCATGATTTTTGTTGAGTTTTACTAGGTTGAGTAAGGTTATGGGGCTTTGCTTGGTCATTGCACTACTTGACTTAATGAGGGTTCATGGGTTATTATCTTGCTTTGATTATGTTGTAATGAACTCTTATCCATGCTAGTTGCTATTATAACTTTATAATAGAGTTTCCTAGACAATATATACAATTATGTGATATGCATGTTGACTTGGCTAGACTTAGTATTGTGGTCTCATGAGGTATATTTTATGGACTTATGAATATGTCTTATTGATTGGTATGGTCTTCTTCAATGTACACAAGGCTTTTCAAAGAAAATTGCATACTTTCTTGAAATGTCCTTTCTTACATGATTTCATAATGTGTGTGCATATGGTATCTTACTTAGTAAAAGTGGTGTACTAACTCCATTTCTCACTTCCCCCACAATATTTTAGGTTCCGGTCGTTGAAGGGATTTTGGGACGACTTTGAAGGAAGACTTGGAATTCTCACTAATCCATGTTGGATAGGTCCTCACTTTCCGAGGGAAATGCCAATATCAAGCTAATGAAGTTGTTTTAGTTTTAAGACTCTTACATTTCTTCCTTTTCATTTGGATATTGAACATTGTATATCCTATATGTGGCCTTATTACTTTGATGAATGTGATATTCCCAATTAATATAATCGTGTTTAGATGGTTTCTGAGATGAGACATCCAATTAAGACTATGTCATATTTTATATATCTATGTGCAATAAAAGTAGAAGATATTCCTATATGAAAGGTCTATGCATACTCGATATAAATATTATGTGTATGTAGAGGTCTATGTAAATCTCAATGTAGAAGTTATGAAAAATTTTAAAAGTTTATGCATTTTTAACCTATGAATGTAATGAAGTATGCTAACAAGCTAGTCTTAGTCCTCTAAGAGGGGAGGACGCCGGTTACGACGCCGGTTATGACGCCGGTACAGTCTAGGGGGTGCTCCCTAGATATGACAAAATTGGTATCAGAGCCAGGTTGAATATTTTTGAGTCGATGTCTCTCTCAACCACGTCTATTTTGAATATTTTGGAGTCGATGTCTCTCTCAACCACGTCTATGTAGATTCTTAATCATGATTATGAGGCGCGCCACTCTTCTGAATAAGAACATATATGAAGCTTAGGAAACTCTCACTTTCTTGGAAGTCCAATATCATGCCTCTAGAGTTTTAGGTCTATGTGGTTTTAGAATCTAATCATTTTATTGTGATTATAGTCAATGATACTCGAAGGAACGCGACACGAAGACATGACGAGAGATTTCCAATGCGGGAGTTCCTCCCCGTGGTGATCAATCCCTCCTCTTGAAGTTATATTATTATGACAAAGCTCCGGTAATTCCTCCTCATTTGACAGATGGTGACATAAGGTCTGCCCTTTTCCAAATGGTCCAAGACATCACGAATCAAGCACACGCCTCCACTACTTAAGTCCAAGCTATGACGTACCAAGATAACTGAGAGGTTGTACCCCGAGGAAATAAACTTGATTGTACCATGGCCTCCTATTTGAGGAGATTTCACTTGGATAAATCTCCCTACTTTCTATGGGTCCAAGATTGAAGAAGACCCTCAAAATTTAATTGATGAAATCTATAAGTTATTCTATGCTATGGGGTATACTACTAGGGAGAAGGCCGAGTTAGCCACTTACCAACTAAAAGACATGTCCCAAACTTGATACGTCCAATGGAGAGACAATAGGCCTTTAAGTGGTGGACACATGACTTGGGAGGTTTTCAAGAAGGCTTTTCATGATAGATTCTTTCGTAGGGAGAAGATGCAAGCCAAGGTGGTCGAGTTAATCAACCTTCGTCAAGTAGGTATTAGTGTATTAATAGTACTTCAATTTCACTTTATTGTAAAAGTATGCTCCTTCTTTGGTTTCTGATCATAAGAATGAAATAAACCATTTTGTGATGGGAGTATCGGATGACTTGCAAGAGGAATGTTATTCAGCTATGCAACATGACAATATGAACATTTCTAGTCTCATGGTTCATTCCTAACAAGTGGAAGAGGCAAGGGCAAAGAGGAAGAGTAGAGATGCCAAGAGGGAAAAGTCTTTTAATGGTGGTTCTTCAAAGGGTAGGCTTGATATCCAGGACAAGCCTAGGTTCAAAAAGAGGGCTTGTAATCAAGTTCCTTAAAAGTTTCTTAAGGATAGGGATGATTGGGTGTCTAACCCTAAGTGTCAAAAGGCAAGGGGTACTAGCTCAGTAACCTAGAAGCCAACTTACGGAAAGTATGGAAAGAAACATTATGGTGATTGCCTTAAGTGGACGGATAATAATTTTGATTGTGGTAAAAGTGGGCACAAATTTTGTTATTGCCCAAATGTGAAGGGGAAAGACAAGAAGAGTGGGAAGGAAAGTGGTTCTAATGATGCTCCTATAAATAATCACTTTTATGCTCTCCGCTCTAGGAGCGAGCAAGAGACTTCTCCCGATGTGGTGACCGATATTTTGACAGTCTTTTCTATTAATGTACATATTTTACTTGGTCCGGGCGCTATATTATAATTTTTCACTTCCTTGATAGCTAGGAAGTATTAGATTTCCCCCGACATTCTAAATGAACCTTTCATAGTAACTACCCCGGTAGGTGAGTCAGTGGTTGCAAAAAGGGTATTTGAAAATTGCCCTTTAATGTTGCCCAATCGAGTTACTCATATTGAATTAGTAGAACTCGAGTTAGTCATGTTGAATTAGTAGAACTCGATATGTTTGACTTTGAAGTCATACTAGGTATGGATTGCTTGCATGCTTGGTTTGCTTCAATAGATTGTAGAACGAGTGTTGTGAAGTTTAACTTTTCTAAAGGTCGTATCATTTCTTGTTTTAAAGCTTGTAAGATGATCTCTCAAGGGTGTTTATACTACATTTAAAGAGTCCAAGATTTAGACTCTGAAATTCCTCCCATTGAGTCGGTCCCTGTTATGAGGGAATTTCCAGAGGTCTTTCTTAATGATCATCCCGGTATTCATTTGATTTTGGTATCAACTTGTTACCGGATAAAAATCCTATTTCAATTCCTCCTTATCATATTGTTGCGGACGAATTGTACGAGTTGAAGGCTCAAATCAATGATTTATCAAACAATCTTTATTGGAACTAGTATTTCTACATGGGGTTCTCTTGTTTTGTTTGTGAAGATGACGGATGTTCCCATAGAATGTGCATTGATTATTGCCAACTCTATAAAGTCACTATTAAGAATAAGTATCCTCTACATCGGATTGAAGACTTTTCTGATCAACTCCAAGGGGCAAGCTACTTTTCTAAGATTGAGTTGAGATCGGGGTATCACCAACTTAGGGTGAGAGATGAGGATATACCAAAAATGGCATTTCGTACTAGATATGGTAACTATGAGTTCTTATTAATGGCCTTTTGTTTCACTAATTCCCCGATGGAATTTATGTATCTCATGAATAGAGTGTTTCCAAGTTACCTAGATTCATTTGTTGTTGTCTTCATTGATGACATCTTGGTATTTTCGAAAAATGGAGTAACATATGGACCATTTAAGGGTAGTGTTACAAGTACTTTAGGAACACGAATTATCATCCAAGTATAGCAAATGTTATTTTTTGTTGAGGTGAGTGGAATTTCTTGGTCATATCATCTCTAGGAAGGGAGTTGAGGTCGATCAAAGGAAAACGGATGCGGTGAAAATTTGACCTAGACCATTGACTCCAACAAACATTAGGAGTTTCTTGGGTGTAGAAGGTAATTATCTGAGGTTTGTGGATAGTTTTGCGTCCATTCCATATCCCTTGACTATTTTGACACAAAAGAGTATGAAGTTTTATTGGTTGGAGGCACGTGAAAAGAGCTTCCAAATGTCGAAGGATAGGCTTACTTCTACTCTGTATTGACCCTACCGGAGTGTACACTTGGTATATTGCGATGCATCCCAAGTTGGGTTGGGGTGTGTTTTTATGAAACATGGGAAAGTTATAGCCTATGTTTTTCTAGGAAACTCAATGTTCATGAGAAGAATTATGCGACTCATGACCTTGAGCTAGCGGCGGTGGTATTTACTTTAAAGATTTGGAGGGATTACTTGTATGGGTCAATGTGGATGTGTATACAAACCATAAAAGTTTTCAATATGTATTCACTCAAAAGGAGTTGAATCTCCTGCAAATGAGATGGTTAGAGTTGTTGAAAGACTATGAAATGAGTGTCCTCTATCACCCCGGTAAGGCTAATGTGGTAAAGGATGCATAGAGTCGTTTGTCCATGGGAATTATGTCCCATGTGGAGGAAGCTAAGAGAAACCTAGTGAATGATGTCATAGGTTGGCTCAATTTGGGGGTTCAAATTGAAGGAATAGGTTCTTGGTAAGCTTAGTCATTCTCTTTAGGGGGGCATGTTGACTTGAGGTATGAAGGAAGGTTGTGTGTTCCCAATGTATATGGTTAGAAGATACTAATTCTTGAGGAATCTCATGGGTCTCGTTACTCCATTCATCCGGGTTATAAAAAGATGAATCATGACCTTAGGGAAGTGTTTTGGTGGGAAGTTTTGAAAAAAGACATACCGAAATTTGTTGCAAAGTGTCCAAATTGCCAACAAATGGAAGGCGAACACCAAAAGTCGGGTGGTTTGCTTCGAAAAATCGAAGTTCCTACTTGGAAATGGAAATACATAAATATGGATTTTGTGTTAGGTTTGTGTCTGACACGAAAGCAATATGACTCTATATAGGTGGTCATGGATAGGTGGACCTAATTCGCTTATTTTATTCCGTCAGGACTACTTACTTGGAAGAATATTATGCAAGGATCTTCATAGATGATATTGTGTTTCTCCATGGTATTGTGTTATCCATCATATAGGATAGGGGTGCAAAATTCAAATCTAGGTTTTGGATGTCATTCCAAGGAGGGTTGTGTACCAAGGTTAAGTTAAACGCTGCTTTTCATTCGCAAAGGGATGGCAAAGAGGAGAAATATATTAAATACCTTGAGGATATGTTTAGGACTTGTATGATTGATTTCAAGGGAAATTGCGATAACCATTTGTCTTTGGTGGATTCTGCAAACAACAATAACTACCATTCATCTCTATCATGGCTCCTTGTGAAGCCTTGTATGGTAGGAGACATAGATATCCGATTGGATGATTTAAAGTGGATGAGTATTCACTTTTGGGTTTCTATTTGATGCATAAGACTTTGGAAAAGGTTCATATTAAAAGGAATCGCTTGAAAACATCCTATTGCCGACAAATGTATATGGAGACCATAGGAGAAGGGAATTAGAGTTTGAAGAAGGTGATAAGGTGTACTTGAAAACTTCTTCGATGAAACGGTAGTTAGATTTGGAAAAAATGGAAGTTAAGTCCTCGTTATAAAGGTCCCTCTGAAATCTTGGAATGGGTTGGTAAGGTATCCTATGAGTTGAAACTCCCTACTAATTGGCTTCGGTTCATCCGGTTTTCCATGTTTCTATGCTTAAGAAGTGTATCAGTGATCCCGAGTATATGCCTTCTATTAAGGTTGTTGGTTTTGAAGGATAACTTCTCCTATTAGGAGGTACCGGTTGACATCATTGATCGGCAAGTGAAGAGGTTGAGCAACAAAGATATGACCTCCTTAAACGTGTTATGGGTAAGCACCTAGTTGAGGGAACAACATGGGAGGCCGAGGCCGACATAAAGTCTCATTATCCTCATCTCTTTCCTAATGAAGGTTATCGATTACTATTATTGAAGAAAATTATGACTACAATTGAAGTTGGTTTGATCTTTGGTGAAGTTTTCCAAAAAAGTGATTTTATGGTGTCATTACAATGAAGTTACAGTTAAATGCCTATTTAACTTCAAAATTGTTTATTTTGCTCTTTGTCTTTTTTTGAGTTATACTGTGCATGTTGATGTAATTAGACTTTATGATATGATGTTGAGCATATGGTAAGTTTAGTTTTTGCACAATTTACTCATATATGGTATGTTGAGCTCTTGTTGTGTGAGAAGGAAATTCCTCATAATTTTATTTTGAGCCTTATGTCTGGTTATTTAGGTTTTGAATTTCTATGTTTAAATGTCATGATGATGTTATAACGTATTGTTATTGGTTGGGATGCTAGTCTCGAGTCTCTCCTTCCTTTCAAAGATTTTAGTGTCATACGGGGATGAATGTTGCTAAGGGGGGGATAATGTAACACATCAAAAATCTAAGAAGTGTTCTAGATCCTAACATAAATGTCAATAGGGTTATAAACTTTTTTAAAGTAAATAATAATGAACTTATCTCATTTAGCAATCTTAGAAATCAAAACATCAAAGAACATCCATGACGTCCGGAAACTAGTTCAATTAGGTGCTAGCATGCCTTATCCTATTTGACTAAGTTTTATGAGTCGGAAATGGATACATTTTGTTGGAAGGGTGTATAACACATATTATATTTAATTCATAGTCAATACTTCTGGGAAAGACTCCCCAAGGATCAACCAAGAGCCCTTGAGGAGACCCTTACGATTTGGCAAGAAGCTGCCAAAAGGCAGTGTCCATAGATGGTTTCCATCAACAGTTCATGGTCCAATTAATGGGGCATCAATTGCCTCCGTTTATGGACACTTAGAATATTTGTACAAGGATGATATTTGACAAATCTTTGAACTAAACGATGGATCAGAACGGTTGGGTCGTTGGTCAATCGATTGACACACGAGGCATCGACGTGGTGTCGTCTGTGAAACTGTCTCTTGCTGCTCGTTTTTAGTTTAGTTAAATTAATTAATAATATGGTTATTTAATTATTTAGGGGTTAATGGAGGCCGAATTAATATAGTCAACGACCTATATAAACACCCTAAGCTAATTAGACTAACCTAACTCTCACAATACCCAAACCCCAAACTCTCTTCCTTTTCTCTTCTTTCTCTCTCCCAAGTTGAATACTCCATAGAAGACAAGGTCAAGGTGGGTGTTAGGGCTGAAATCACCAAGGTTTATTAATCAATCTTCATCAAGTATCAAGGTATGGGATTCCTTTCACCTTTGAGACCTCTTTCTTCAAAGTGTTCCATCAAATTGATTTCAAAAATATGAAATTCAAGTGGGTTTTCATCAAATACGAAATTTTTGTTATGAATTAATTTTTTAATGATTTTTTTGGATATTTTTAGTATATTATTATGTATAATAACTTAATAATGTTAGTTTTTGATGGATTGGTACAGTTTGCAGAAGATGACCTCTTTCCCCCTAACCCTAGCTTGTGATCTTGAATTGAGTTGCACAGTATGACTCAATTAACTTGGTTATTAATTGAATTACTACTAGATGATGATATTGTATCAAATATTGATATATTTATATGAACTGTAGTCCTATCATGCTAGTTCTTGAGAAATTGATCTAAGTTATGAAGTAGATTATGGATTTGATTTAAATCTCTTATCTTATGATATGGGCTAGTAATGGATTGTTATGTAGTGATTCAATAAGCCTTTTTATCATGTTGGTTATTTTTGTGTGATTATCTTACACCCTTATTGGGTTTAGTTAAGATTTGATGGTAAGACCTTTATGATGGATAATGAAGGAGACTTGGTAAGTATTGTTATCTCAACTATTTACTTCAAATATGGTTAATTGTGATTAAGTGATGATGTTGTATTGAAGTATACCTTATATTATGATTTATAGGGTTTGTATGATGTTGAATTGAAATGTCTTCACTATGGTATGTGAGGTGTTGGCTAATATGTAAATTTATAAAGATATTGCTAACTTACCAATGTGCCTTAATATGATGTAACTATGTAACTGTGATGACCTCACATGTATAAATTGTAATGAAAGGACTATATTCATGCCATTCTTATTGATCTATGATTATGATGATTATACAAGGGGTACACCCTATGACTTATATTAATCTATGATCATTAATAAAGGTATTAAATACATTTCAAAAGGGACTCTAGCTTACACCGAGTAAACTAGAGTGAGGAGTGTCCTTTCCCACATAGGTAATGTAGGATCACTAATGTACTCTTGAGATTAGAGAGTATAATGAATGCAGCATTAATAGGGTCCCAACTGTATCTCCTAGTTCGTGAACTATGTTGCCCCCAGAGGAATACTAGCTAGTGGATCTACATAGTTGGTATGTTCATATTTTTGTACTACCTTGCCGTCCGCCTTTCTTTGGTGTAGGGTTCCATGACACTGCATTCCACATTAGCTCATGTGGTCTATGTCGGTTAAGGTAAGATGTTACCAAAATGTGAAATGAACTAAAATCATGAAGTCTAACTAAGATAACCCAAGGGGTTTAACTTAGTCTAGGTAGGGGCATGGGACTCTACCTATACATTGCACTAGTTCTCCATTAAAGGAGTATTAGGAGAATGTTATTATGTATGCATATGATTGTAATTGTACCTGATATGCATATGATGAACTTACACATTAATGACACTATATGATGATTGGTTTAACTTATGAATATGTGTTTGGTCTGTAATTCTAAAGTATGATGATATGTATCCCTTAATGCCATGTTATGTAAAGTTTGATGTTTGTCATGATTGTTGTTGGGTTTACTTGATTGAGTAAGGTATGGGGCTTTGCTTGGTCATTGCACTAGTTTATTTAATGAGGGTTCATGGGTAATCTTCTTGCTTTGGTTATGTTGTAATGATATCTTATTTGTGCTTATTGCTATTAACTTGATGATATAGTTGCCTAGACTATGTGTTCAATTATGTGAAATGCATGTTGTCTTGACTAGACTTAGTATTGTTGGTCTAATGATGTATATGCTTTTGACTTAATGAATATGTCTTATAGATTTGTACGCTTTTCTGGAATGTGCATATGGATTTTCAAAGTAAATTTCGTACTTTATTTAAATGTCATTTCTTAGCATCATTTCATGATGTGTGTTCATATGGTTTCATTGTTAGTACAAGTGGTTTACTAACCCCATTTTTTTCCTTTTCCCCCTAAATTTTAGGTTCCAGTCGTTGAAGGGCTTTTGAGAAGACTTTGAAGGAAGACTTGGAATTCTTACTTATCAAAGTTGGGTAGGTCCTCACTTTCTTAGGGCAATGCCATTATCAAGCTAATTAAGTTGGTTTAGTTTTAAGACTCTTATGCTATTTACTTTTCATTTGGATACTAAACATTATATAGAGTATATATGGCCTTATTAATTTGATGTATGAGATATGCCCAATTGATGTAATTGTAATAAGATGGTTTATGAGACGAGACGTCCAATTAACACTATGTTATAGTTTAGATATCTTTGTGCAATAAAAGTACAAGACTATGTATTCTTTCTATACGAAGGGTCTATGTATACTCGATATAAATATTATTTGTATGTAGAGGTTTATGTAAAACTCAATGTAGAAGTAATGAATAATTTATAAAAATTTCCACATTTTAAACCTCGAAATGTAATGATGTAAGCTAAGAGGCTAGTCTTTGTTCTCTAAGAGAACGACATTACTGGTTACGTCTAGGGGTGCTCCCCCGATGTGACATAACCCCTACTGTATGAGGGATTCCCACTTTTTTAAGGTAGGCGCTTGTAAGAATTTGGGGAAAGATAGAGAGCTCTCAAGGCTGTCATTATTTTAGCCTTTACATGGATGTCCAATAGCTTTACCTTTATGGACACATAGTTTAGGGATATGAAGATCACTTCTAATTACTACATCTCAACTTAGAAAGAGTTTTCATCTCAAGAGATACATTCGATACAACATCTCTATTCACGAAGAGTATCTACTCCTTCTTCAAATCATTTTGGTGCTATGCATAACTCTCCCACAAAGTCTTAGACATTCATTATATTCATTAATTATAGGTTAAGAGATATCTACTAGGTACTACATCTCAACCTAACATTCATTCATTGGAAAACTCTTGGGAATAGTGAGGTTGCTACTTAATACTTTATCAAAACTCACGAAGAGTGTCCACCCCAAATCGCCTTTTGCATTCATTAGAGTTCTTAGGAATATCGAGGTTGATGCTAAACACTTTATCTCTACTTCACATTCACATTATATTTTATATAGACATAGTATCTTCAAAACACATATTTTGAACTTCATAACACATCTCATGCATATACATCATAACAACACTTTACTTCAGAAATCATGCCTTCGTGGACACAATCACTATTTACATATATATTCATATGCATAAAAGAATTACAGCCACCATAAGTATACTATACCACGCAAGATCGATTCAAGAAGATTATAACAATTTAGGTTAACTTACATTCAACACAGCCGTGATCACCTTTACTCAATTATCCTACAATTAATCATAATTAGGAATAATTAGAAGTAGGTAATCATAATACAACAAAGTATAACCATAATTATAATGATATCCAATCATATTCATCAAACCCACTTCATACAAAAAAATAAGAGAATTATGGTGATCATGGGTTCATTGAATTTTATATCATAATTTCATCAATTAACATTGAAAATATCATAATTTATCCATTAAAACTTTTCCTGCAAAATAAAAATAGAAAAATTTAGGAATTTGGAAGCCTTCTTTAAAAGCATTTGAATTGACTCCTTAAATGAGAGAAGAACTAAGGATGAACTACCACACCTTAATTCAAGAAATCCCACGAAATTAGGATTGAAAACATGAAGAATTTGTCCTTTTTCCTTTGATCTTGATGTTCATTAATAGAGGATTTACTTGTAACAACCCTAAAAATTGATATGCTAAGTAATGTGTAATCTGTCTAGAATGCCTACGATTAGATCGGATTCTCACGGATTGATCGGCGTACAATGAGTCCTCTGAACCCTTGAGACAGGAAATCCAACTAACTTTGGGAGTTAGTTGATCTAGGAAAGGTTGGGTTCAGCCATGTAGGGCTTCCGAATATGAAGATTTACACGAATGAGTCTTTACCGGACTTAAAATGGGGAAATTTTAAGTTTGGAGGGTCTAGAGGTGAAATAATCTTTTTCCAGGATAAGGTTTGTATCGTAATTACCCTAAATATGTAACTATTTATTTAATTGATAATGTGGAGGAACATTTTGAGGAGAGAGGGCCGAAAATTGGCCTTTGAGTGAAGTCTTGCTCTACCAGGGTTCGAACCTAGGTGGAAGCAATGATTTAAATTGTTTTCATTAAATTGGTAAATTAAATTAATTAATTAATATTTATTATCCGATTAAAGAAAAAAGAAAATCAGATTTTTTAAAGGGCTGAAAGAGTCCTAGTTTGACTAAGTCCTTACCTAAGCCTAAACTACCTTTCACGTTTCACTCTCTCACGTCAATATCTCACCTCCACAATCATTCTCTTTTTTTTCACGTTTCTATGCCAAGAAAAAGTACTAAAGCAGAAAAATTACTAAAGTTCTTCACACTTGAAGAACTTACACGAAAATATAAGAAAAGAAAGCTAATCAAAAACGTTAGGCAAAAAGGAGGATTATTCCGTTGATTTGGTCTTGAAGTTGAAGGGATATGGACATGATTTTTGGAGAAGGTTTTGGGAAGCAAGTCAAGGTTTGAACTACATAAAAGGTATGGGTTTTCTTACTCTTGGTCCCTTTCCCAAGAGACCCTTAAAATTCAATCAATTCTAATAAAAAAATTAGGATTGTTTCCGCGTTGCATGTCCCTGTCACTAGCTCCCATTGATTCGTAGGTTGGGTATGTTTGCTGGTAGATATTAGGCTACAATGTGTTTTCGTGATGAATATGTTCATGAATGTGTGTTTGGAATCGTATGAATGACAACCTATGTTTTCCAAAAATATGTGTATGTGTGTGCAATGATAGCCGTGACCTATTACTCTCGGTTAATTATCAAGAAAATAATATGTTATGGTTGTATTCCTAGTGCACAAACTTATGTAAATCGTGATGTTCATATGAAATGTAATGTGACTGATTTGAGTGATAAACACTTGGCTAAATGAATCCATGAAAATACAGCTAAAGACGTTCTAAATGAACCATGAATTACCCTAAGAACTAACGTATAACGTTGATGAAAAAGATGCTGAAAAACTACAAAAATTTCCTGCTACATGTTGATGAGTTTCGGTCAAGTTAAAGTAGCTTAAAATGCTATGAATAATAAATTAAAAATAAGTGAGGTCACTGAGGAATGAACCTATGACTTCACCATGTTAAAATTCAAAATAATAATGTACTTTAAATGAATGTGTTAAGCAAGATTCGAACCCGTGCCCTTGACCGTAAATGCAATTCTAAAAATAAGAAATGAGAGGAGTGGGACTTGAACCCACAGCCTCTCGGTTAGACTTAAGGAATTAAAAAGAAAATAAAGGTTGAGGCGTGTGGGAATCGAACCCACGACCTCTAGGCTGATTAAGGGAATTAAAGAGAAAAATAAAGTGAAGCCTTGGGGATTTGATCCCACACCTTCATGGTCAACTCGAAAGAGTCAAGGAAATAAAAAATAAAAGAAATGAGGCTGTGAGGGATCTATCTCACAACTTCTCGGTCCCAAATGAACGAAAAGGAAAAAGAAAGAAAAAAATAAGGGAAAGTAAATGATTGTTTTGGGGCTTTATCTTGGGTCCCCAAGTCAAAGTGAGGTTAAGTCAAAAATAATTTAAAATACAAGTGTTAACCAAGGGATTCAAAACCGGGTTCCCTTGCCCAAACTCCGCATTGGATCAAAAGTCATATGTGAATGTGTTCCAAATAATGCTACCCACATAGATCAGAATTGAGATCTCGGCATACATATAAGAGGCATAAGTCTTGTACCACATAATCTCAGTATATATCACTTAAACAAACTATGAATGATGCCTCATTTCTTGTATGTATAGACCCATAAGCTTAGCATACATTAAAACTAAGTAAACCTAAGATGTATGCAATGAAATGATGAAACCCTAGGAGAGTTAAGTAAGAGTGTGGGACACACTAGATGGCCAAGTGCATTGGCATATGATGTAATGAACATTCACGTAATAAGGGTTGAGTAATTATGAAGAGAAAATGTGCTAAAGTTAATGAATATGGTGACAACATGATGTGAGGCTAATGTAAAAGATGAGAGCAATCTCAAATGAGCCTAACTAAAAGTTACAAAAATGTACTCACCTGTGAGAGTGTAAAGTTAATAATGAGACCCGTCTCTATGAACACTCTAATGAAAGTATTGACATTAATATATACTTAATAGTAATGATGAGATGAGAAATCATATATCGAACTATGATGTCCTCATACTTGAAGCCAGGTTCCATGACGAATGAGTTGAATGTAATGGAACTTTATACTGAGCACTAATAGACTATCTATGAGCGGTGATGCCTTCTTTTAGGAAGGGGGAGGTTCAAGTAACTCTTATGAGATGAGACTGTCCAGCATGCCGGGTATGCGTCTCCTTATATCTCCTAGTCTTCGAACATATACTGCCAATATAGGGATATGGCAGGGTTAAATTTCCATGTACGCTAGCATTTTTTGGATCACTTTGGCTAGTGATTTAACCTCTTTTCGATATGGGGGAGAAACAAGATTTTATGATGCTCACATGATCTATGTCGGTTAAAGTTAAAGTTTCCCATGAATGAATGAGGCCAGCCTCAAATGATGCACATAATAAAATGAATGATACCAAAGGTGTTAGGATAAGATAATCAAGAGGTGATCTAGACTTAACTAACGACACTAGGTCATTCTTGATCATTTCACAGCGAACCCAATAAAAGTCATAAACTACATCCTAGGTATAGCTCGTATTTACACTAGCTTATGAATGTATTAAGTGAAGTACGTATGAATGAAGCAGACTCTGTGTTTGCTAACAAAGACCCCCTAGATGAGGTCTCATATATCAATCCCTAATTTTGGGAAGTCTTGATGTCAACTCCATGATTCCAAAGTTTCATGGCATATGAATGAATGATATGGAAGATGTTATGTGCTATGTGTAAGACATTATGTGCTATGTGTAAGACGTTATGTGTTGTTTGCAATATGATACATATAATGATGCATGTTACTCTTATGGAATGACTTTCCTAATCCAAATTTTGCGAGTCCACTAACTTTCCTAATCCAAATTTGGCCAGCCTACTAGCTTGACTTTCCATAAATCATGTTGTTAGGAAAGAGATATTTTTACTCATGCATGTCCTTGGTGTGTGCTTGCATATACCCATACTTAGTAAAAGTGTGTACTAATCCCATACAATATCTACATTTAAGTGCAAGCACAGGTGGAAGTTAGAGCTTATGGTACGACGTTGCAGCTATAAGGATGTGGATCTTACATCCAGACTTGGTAGGCCCTCATGCTTTCGAGGATATCTACCTTTTATTATCTAGCTTATACGTAGGCTTTAGCTAGTGGAGTATGTTACATTAGTGTTTCATTTCCCATTTCATTTCAGACTTTGTATTGGTGTCGTTTTGGCAAGAATATGTTTAATGCAATTATGAACTACTTCTTTCATTTGATTATCGCTATATTAGATGGTTGATTTGTGAACGCCTACAATGTTAAGTATAATATATTTTGCATGAAATAAGAAAACAAAAAGTTCATAATTTTCGCTAAAATTAACCTAGATGAAGTAAGTATGACGTATATAGGCTTGTTTGCGACCTCTGAGAGGTCAACAACGCCGGTCTCATCTGGGGTCTAGATTCCGGTCGTGACTTACTAGAGAGAGAATTTTCAACAGATGGAAGAACTTATAATTTTTTTATCCTAATAGACGGTTGGGTTTTTTTATTAGGATAATGGGTGTATAATGACCTAAAATCCATTTATAATTCACCCCAAAAATACTCAAAATAATCCTACAATAATTGGAAATTTTAAACAAGTCAAACTTAACTTAAATTGTCAGAATTATCATCGGTGAGCAAGTCCGCGACGCAGACCAAAAGTTTAACCCTTGGTGAACCTTGTCTGTGATGCAAAATTGTTTCATCAATGTGAATTTCTTGCTACCTTTGGCAGCTTGTTGGACAAAGGTTGGGTCTTACTCAAGGACCCTTAAGGTGGTCCGTGGGGAGTCGTTGCTGGACATTTTGACCCTAAACCTTTCCGTCTAGGTTAAAGGGTCATCCTTACTAATTTTAGAATCTAAAAAACACCATAAAACATATACAACATACAAGGACACACTAGCACTCACACAACGCAAGCTTCTGAATGTCTTGGTCGTTCTTCGACGTTTCACTTTCAAACTCACTTCTAAAGTTATTATTCATCATTTTAACATATTATTAACTCATAAAACTAATTATATAATTTAGCTTGTCTTATTTCATTTTGAATGTTATTACAATATCCCCCACATACAAAAACATTTGTCCTCGAATGATACTAAACACCTTCAAGGACTAAAAGTCTCAACTAGCAGTTCAAAACACACATCATCATTGATACAAAATTCATAGTCAATGCAGTAAATTTACAAAGTACAGAAACTTAACATCATTATGCACTACAAGCAATACTGGAAATTTGGAACTATTTCCACAATTCATAGTGCACACATACTTCATCATTTTCATTGTATTTATGGAGTATTACCTTGCGTGTAATTTTCCCCTTTCTATTTCCATTTGCATTTTTTTTCTTTTTTTCTTTTACCGACATTAGAAATGCTCATCATACATATTATAATTTCAACATGCAATAACCTTATAATCATATATCGGCTTGTAGACATAAAAATTTATAAGGCAATTAAGGAAATATCATTAGATACACATTGAACTGAGAAATATATATTAACTACAAATCTTCCCATGTAAATATGATCTCACCAAGATGATGCGGAACATTATATCACAAAGGCCCTCATAACAAAAGGATACATGCACCTCATACTTATACGCATGAGTCCACAATATAACAAAACTACTACGAGTTTTGGTCTCAATCTTGAGTAAAAAAGGACGAAAATGTAAGGATATCAACCACCTTACTACTTAACTCATTCTCCCCCACATTGGGTTAAACTATCTAGGAACAGTTCAAAACAACAAGAAGGAACTATGACTCACCAGGGCATTTATTCCGGATTAGCTCCTTTGTTAGCTTGAAGATTATAGAAACGGTTTTTCTTTTGAGTATTAGGCTCTGGTCTATCTTTAGGAGCTTCGTTGGTATCCTTCCCCTTTGCCTTGAGGACCAAGCAATCTCCCATTTTCTGACCCTTGTTTCCACATCTAAAATACCCATCTGTACAGGTAGAGGTGTTAAATGAGCGGGTTGGGTTGAAACTGGAGATATTCAAATCGGTTGAGATAGAAATTGGGTTGGGGGTTAACCTCCCTAAGTTTACTTCGGGTTCAAATTGGTCGTGTTCAACTGGGTGAAAAAATGAGCTATGTCTTGACTCGCCCAATTTAATCCTATATATCTCAATTATTTTAACATAGTTATATTTAACTTTTATTATCACAATTCAAATTTCCACTTAACATTTTTCTAAAAAAGTATCAAATGGATAGAGAAGTCCTACAAATGTTAAATATATAATAATTCATAAATTTAATATTAGAACATATCTTCATAAATATATTTAAAACGGGTTGAAATTGGAAATTGGATTGGGCTCAATTGAGGGTTCTCTTAATTTGGTTAGGCTTTAATGATATTAGATTGAACCAAATTCAAATTATAATGAGCCTAAACCTTAAATTCTGAGCGGATTGGGTGGGTTACCTATGATTTGATTCATTTTTGACACCCCTATGCACAGGAAAGACACTAACCCAAGTGTTGCTTCCAACATGTAGTACATCTAGTCCTCTCAAAAGTAGGACCATCTCCACTACCCCCTCCTTGAGAATTTTGGTTGGAAACCCTATCTTTGTTCACCATAGAGGAAATTGATTGTAAAAGGTCTTCTTACACTTATGTTGACTTGTTTCATCTGACCTATCCCTCTCCCATCTCTATTTATCTTCTTAATCTTGGACTCCTCAATTTGTTGGGCATATACCATCAGTCTAGAGAAATCCATGTCATGATGGAGCATTGTCATTCGTCACTCTTCCTCAACCAAACAAGAGACTCCCATCAAAAACTTATTCATTCTAGCCCTAGAGTTGGCAACCAAGCTTGGGTCATACTTAGAGAGTTGGGTCAATTTGAGAGAGTACACCTTCATCTTATTCCCCCTTGAAGAAGGTCCATGAATTCTACTAAATTTTTCTTCCTCGCCTCTATGGGGAAGCACCTATCAACAAAAACATCTTAAACACTACAAAATCTATCGGGCAAGCCTTTACGGGTCTCTCGTCCCACCATTTCTCAAACCAAACTTCTGCCACATCCTTTAGTTGGTAAGCCACTAGTTCTGCTTTCTTTCTAGGAGTCGCTCCCATAGCATCTACCACCTCAAATACCTCATTTATGAGGACTTATAGATCTTCATCCACCTTAGAGCCATGAAAAGTAGGAGTATTGATCCTCATGAATTATCGGATTCTTGAAGCCGGAGTACTTGCGTTGGGGTTTACTCTAGATTGAAATCCTTGTTTGCTTTGTCCTTCATGGCTTGCGCATGAGTAGAGACAACTTGCGCTTAAATTTCAACGAGTTGGATTAGTGCAAAAAGCATCCCTTATCTGCAGATTAGACATATCCCCTTCTACATAGGGAGCTTGATGACCATCGGGCACCTAAGGGGAAACCTCCTCATTCACATTCTCTTAATTACCTACTGTGACTTGATCACCCCGGGGATGAACTCCCTTATTCACTAAACCTTCCTCCTCTTTTCTTGTGGTTGTCCTTATTGCAGTCATATCCTATTAACATAGGAGAAGAGATAAGGAAAGACACTCATATAAATCAACTCTATGGCACGATACAAGAGTAAAGAAGAAAGTTAAACTTCAGTCGTCCTAAAGCCTCTTGATTATAGATGTTTCTCCACTCACGTCAATGAACAAGACTCTACTAGAAGTGGCTTGTGCGACTTTGGACTCTAAGACTATCTTTACAAAACCTTCTGCTCTGATACAGAACTTTAAGTCTTGTAAAATCCTATTAGCTTCAATTCATCACATAGGTATTCAAAGTAGTGCAGAATTAAAAATTTTCACAATATATTCAATAAGAAACTCTTTCATAAAATGTAAGGACTGAAGTCTCATCATGACAAACCAACTTAGGCACGTCTTAAAATCATAAGGTCACAACCCATACATAGAAAAGAAACTAATAGTCTATTATAACTCTTAAATAAAAAGAAAATTAAAAATAGTTCATGTCCACGAACATATGAGGACGTACCAGTATTGATAGGACTCTATTTCCCAAGCTTCAACTTCTAAAAACCTCCTCTCTCCGTCCACCTATACTTTTAGAAACAGAGAAGAGTATGGAGTTAGTACATACAATGTACTAAGTATGACAATATGCAAAAATATTCTTTAAAATGAACATTTTAGTTGAAATATGTTTTTTCATATATTTTTGGTAAACCTCATGAATCAAGTGTACAAGACATTATATAAGTTATCATTAACATATAAGGTACTGCATTCATGATTCTCCACATATAGTTACATTGATTAAGTAAAACATTAATATTAAACTTTCCTATCCAAATTTATCAGTAGACTCACCTAGGTAAGACATGAAGAGACTGCATATACAACCTCTTCACTACACACCTAAGTGATCTTTTAGACAAACAAAGATAAGAATATTGCATTTCAACTCAACAAATCCACATACTAAATATATTAGAAGAAACATACATGCATTTAGGAACTTCACATAAAAAACATCCTCCAAGACAATCCCCTATGTTACACTAGAACAATGTGAAATTAACATCCCATACTATTATTCTCTGTTAGTTCTCCTTAGGAATCACACAAGACTAGACACATCACATTCAATCATTACACAGTCTTAATAAACATTATACATAAGATCAAACTCCTTCATAGACATTAGACATATAATCATCTTATTTTGTTAACATCATATAGTAACCCATTCCTTCATTTACATTACATGGACACACCAAGACTTCCTCTAAATGCATACTTGTGCAATGCATAGATGGAGACCTATTCCACCACCTACCTTAAGTAGTAGACCCTTAGGAATACCTATATCATTATATTCATTTGTGGGTGCTAACTTTAACTGACTTATATCATTAAAGCTTGACATGTAACCCCTATCAGATGAAGGATTCCCACTTACCTAGAGTAGGGTCATTCTTCTTAATGGATCTGCAATCGCTAGACCGATGTGGGAGATTAGTTTAGGGATAATTAGATCTTTTCTAAGTATTACATCTCAACTCACGAAGAGTACTCATCTCACAAGGTACATTGGATACAACATCTCTACTCACGAAGAGTATCAACCCCTTCTTCAAATCATGTTGGTGCTAAGCATAACTCCCCCATGGAGGTTTAGATATTCATTATCTATAGATTAAGAGATAGATAATAGGTACTACATCTCAACCTAACATTCATTCATTGAAAAGATTTTGGGAATAGTGAGGTTGCTACTAAAAACTGTCACATCCGGGAGCACCCCCTAGATGAAACCGGTGTCGTCATTCTTTTTGAGAACTAAGACAAGCCTCTTAGCTTACATCATTACATTCATAGGTTAAAATTACAGAAATTTTTAAAACTTTTCATTACTTGTACATTGAGGTTTACATAGGCCTCTACATACACATAAATTTTATATCGAGTATACATAGATCCTTAGTATAGGAAGATTACATAGTATTCTACTTTTATTGCACATAGATATGTAGAATATAATATAATATCAAATGGTGTCTCATATCATAAAGCATCTCAACATAATTATATATATTGGGCATATGCCATACATCAAAGTAATAAGGACACATATAGGCTATACAATGTTTAGTATCCAAATGAAAAGGAAAGAACATAAGAGTCTTAAAACTAAAACAACTTAATTAGCTTGATATTGGCATTGTTTGGGGTAGTGAGGACCTATCCAACATGGATGAATGAGAATTCCAAGTCTTCCTTCAAAGTTTTCTCAAAAGCACTTCAACGACCAAAACCTAAAATTTTAGTACGCCACTTGTACTAAGTGTTAGACCATATGCACACATATAATGAAATCATGCAAAGAAAGGACATTTCAATAAAGTATGCAATTTCCTTTGAAAAGCCTTATGCACATTCAAGAAGATAATACTAATCAATAAGACATATATATTAAGTCCAAAGCATTTAAATCACAAGACCAACAATACTAAGTCTAATAAAGTGAACATGCATATCACATAAATGGACACATAGTTAAGGAAACTCTATCATCAGGTTATAGTAGCAAAAAGCATGGATAAAAGTTCATTACAACATAACCAAAGCAAGATAATTACTCATGAACCCTCATTAAGTCAACTAGTGCAATGACCAAGAAAATCCCCATAACCTAACCTAATCAAGTAAACCAAATAAGAATCATGAACTACATCCAGCTTCACATTGCATGGCATTTTGAGGGTATATATCATCATACCTTAGAATTATAGACAAAATACATATTCATAAGTGAAACCAACTATCATGTAGTATCATCAATGTGTAAAATAATCATACACATATCACGTACAATTATAAGCATATACATACATAAGAACATCCTCATAAGGTTTCCCTCAAGGCAAACTAGTGAAAGGCATAGGTAGAGTCCCATACCCATAGGTAAGCTAAGTCAAACCTCTCAAGTCACCCTAGTTGGTTTATAGTCCATTACTTTATTTTAGTTTAGGGAACACTTGCCTTAACCGACATAGACCACAAGACCTAATTTTGGAATCCAGTATTATAAAACCTTACACCGATGGAAGGTGGTCTATCGGCCAAAGTTAAACCAAATATAAATGCAACTTTCTAGGTTGATCCACTAGCTAGTCTTCTTATGGGGGGTAACGTAGTGCAAGAACAAATAGATAGGTAAAACCTCTCTACATGCCACTTGGAAATTGGAGCCTCATATCATGGGAATCCAAAAGATGAGTATCCATCATAGGGGAGTCAACACCTCATGTGGAACTATAAGGTGAATCTTCCTGTGGGAAAGGTCACTAATTTCAATTGTATAATTCACTCGGTGCAACGGTAAGTACCTTTTGGAAATGTCTTTATTAACTTTATTAATAATAATAGCTTAATAAAGTTCATAGGGTCTATACCTTGTATAATCATCATTATTATAGCTGAATAAGATTTGCATGAGTATAATCCTTTCATCACAATTCATACATGTGAGGTTAGCACATTTACATAGTCACATCATATTAGGCACATTGGTCAAAGACTGGTTAAAATCCATTCATTACAAATTATTATAAGTTCCCATTGTAATCGATTCCCCATTTATTGGACCACGAATAGTTGATGGCACTCATTTGTGCACACTGACTTTTGGCAGCTTCGTGCCAAATCGCAAGGGTCCTCCTCAAGGGCCCTTGGTTGATCGTTAGGGGGTCTTGCCCGGAAGTTTCAACTATGAATCAACTCTAATACGTGTTAGACACCCTTCCACCAATTTTCATCATTTTCCAACCCCTGAAACTTAGTCAAATAGGCTAAGGCATACTAGAACCTCCATGAAGTAGTTCGTGGACGTCATGGACGTTCTTTGACGTTTTGATTTCTAAACTTCATAAATGACCTATATTCATTAAAATTGACGTTAAAACAGATTTTATAACTTTTCACACTTATGTTAGTCTCTATAATACGTCTTATATTTTTGAAGTATTACATTATATCCTCCTTAGAAACATTCATCCCCGAATGACACTAAAATCTTTTGGAAGGAAGGATTATAATCAAGACTAGCAGCCCAACCCACAAAAATAAATACAACATGAGTTACAACTCAAATCCATATAACTTCACCCATGACGTTTTACACATAGCAATTTAAATCTTCAATTACCACATGTGGCTCAAAATCACATTATGAGGAATTTCTTCCTCACAACAAGAGCTCAACATACCATATATGAGTGAATTATGCAAAGACTTAACTTACCAACATGCTTAATATCATTTCATAAAGACACACCATATAAAAAATTCACAACAGAACTCAAAACAAGCACAATTGCAAAATTTCAAGAATATACGCATACTTCACTGTAATGACATCTAAAATGCACATTCTTGCAGAACTTCCCCAAAAATCAAAGCAACTTCAATTTTTGTCATTAATTTTGTTTTTAGTAAGAAAAACTAACCTTGATAAGGAAAGAGATGAGAATATAGAGACATCATGTCGGCCTCGGCCTCCCATGTTGCTCCCTCAACTAGGTGGTTTTTCCATAACAATTTTATGAAGGCCACCTCTTTGTTCCTCAACCCCTTCACTTGACAATCAAGTATTTCGACTGGAACCTCCTCATAGGAGTGTTATCTTTCACACCAAGACCCTCAATAGGAAGAATAGACTCGGGATCACCGATACACATCGTAAGCAACCTTACCATAGCGACCCACATAACGAGAATCAACTTCCCTTTCTTCCCAAATCTAACCACCCCTTTCTTAGGAAAAATTTTGAAGTACACTTTATCACCTTCTTCAAACTTTAATTCTCTTCACCTATGGTCGACATATTAGTTTTGCCAGCTATAGGTTGTTTTGAAGTGATTTCTTATGATGTGAAACTTCTCCAAAGTCTTATAAATAAATCAGGACCCAAAAGTGACGACTGGCCCACTTTAAACCATCCAATTTGAGATCTACATCTCCTACGATACAAGGCTACATAAAGATCCATAGATATAGATGAATGGTAACTATTGTTTTACATAAACTCCACAAAAGGCAAAACGTTTATCACAATTTCCGTTGAAATAAATGGTACAAGTTCTAAGAATATCCTCAAGGGCTTCAATAGTACGCTCGGATTGACCATCCGTTTGGGGAGAAAAAGCGGTGCTTAACTTCACCTTAGTACCTAACCCTTCATGGATTGACCTTCAAAATGTAGATGTGAATTGTGCACCCCTATCTGATATGATGGATAATGGAATACCATGGCGGCATACAATTTCATGTGTGAATATCCTTGCATAATCCTCCGCCGAGTAAAAAGATCTGATGGGAATAAAATGAGCAGATTTTGTCAACCTATACATAATCACCCATATAAAGTCATATTGCTTTTGTGTCCGAGGCAAACCTACCACAAAATCCATATTGATGTCTTCCCACTTCCAAAAGGAAACTATGATTTTCAAAAGCAAACCACCCGGCTTTTGGTGTTCGACCTTCACTTGTTGGCAATTTGGACACTTAGCAATAAATTCCGCTATGTCCTTCTTCAAACCTTCCCACCAAAACACTTCCCTAAGGTCATTATACATCTTTGTCGAACCCGGATGAATGGAGTAACGGGAACCGTGTGCTTCCTCAAAAATCCGGCTCCTTAAAAAATCTATATTGGGAACATAAAATCTTCCATGGTACATCAAGACACCATCCCCCCCAAGGAGAACGACTAATTAAGTTTACCAACCGATTCCTTCAACTCAATCAATGTTTTATCAAGGTAGTGTTTGGACTTCACTTCCACCACCAAAGACGACTGAGAGTTATGATGTACTACCACACCACCTTATAGGGAGAATCTTCAAATTGAACCCCTAAACGATCCAACCTATGAACATCCTTTACTAGGTTTCTCTGGGCTTCCTCCATATGGGAAACACTTCCCATGGACAAACAACTCAAAGCATCCTCTACCACATTATCCTTACCAGGATGATAGAGAACACTCATGTCATAATCATTCAACAAGTCCAACCACCTTCTTTGTCAAAGATTCCACTCCTTTTGAGTAAACCCATATTTGAGACTTTTATGAACCGTATACACATCCACATGGACCCTATTTAAGTAATGCCTCCAACTCTTTAAAGCAAATACCATGAAAACTAGTTCAAGGTCATGAGTTATATAATTCTTCTCACGAACTTTGAGTTTCCTAGAAGCATAGGCTATAACCTTCCCATGTTTCCTAAGAACACACCCCAACCCAACTCGCTATGCATCACAATATACCATGACACCATTTTTACCCTCCAGTAGGATCGATACCAGAGCGAAAGTAAGCCTAACCTTCAACATTTGGAAAATTCTCTCACGTGCTTACGACCACTCAAACTTCTTTCTCTTTTGGATCAAAGTAGTCGAAAAAGATGAAATGGCTGCATCGTCCACAAACCTCCGACAATAACCCGCTAGACCCAGGAAACTCCAAATGTCTATTGGAGTCAATGGTGTAGGTCAAATTTTTACCGCCTCCGTTTTTATTGGATCAACCTCAACTCCCTCACTAGAGATGATATGACCAAGAAATGCCATTGACCTCAACCAAAACTCACATTTTCTACACTTGGCAAATATTGTTGTTCCTTAATCACTTGTAACACCACCCTCAAATAGTGCATATGTTCACCCTCATTTTAGAATATTCCAAGGTGTCGTCAATGAAGAAAATAAAAAATGAATAGAGGCAACTTCTAAATACTATCTAACAACCCTAAAAATGTATAAGATATGTAGTGCTTAACGTGTGTAGAATGCCTACGATTAGACCGGGTTAACACAGAATGATGCACATAGAAACCCTTTCGACGATAAAGTCAACTAACGTGGGGATTTAGTTGATCTATAAAAGGCTGGATCCAGCCATGTAGGGATCTCGAATACAAAGATATACTCGAATGAGCCTTTGCCCGACTTAAAAAGGGAAAATTGTAGGTTTGGAGGGTCTATGTGTAAAATGATCTTTTTCCAGGCTAAGGGTAGTATTGTAATTACCCTACATAACTAATTAATTATTTAATTAATAAGGTGTGGGTATTTTGCGGAGCGAGGGCCGAAGATTGGCCCTTGAAATGTAGTCTTGCTTCAATCGGGTTTGAACCAAGTGGAAGAAATGAATTAAATTTGTTTTTTTTTAATTAAGTTGGTAAATTAATGAAATAAATATATTTATATTTTTACCTGACTTAAATTAAAAGGAAATCATATTTTTAATAATTAAATAACACCTTATTTGACTAAGCCCTAACTTAGACTCCTAAGGCTAAGAAAACTCTTCTCTCCACGCTCATCTGTCTCTCCACGTCTTTATCACTCTCATTCACGATCTCCTCTCTGCCAAAGTAACTTTCAAGAAAGAAAGAAAAAAAACCAAGTTTTCACACTTGAAGAAATTACACGAAATCATAAGAAGACAAACGTTAATCACACGTTAGGCAGAGGGAGGTTGTCTGTCGTGTGATGTTGACATTGAGGGGATTTGGATGTGATCTTGGGTGAAGTTTTTTGGAAGCAAGTTTAGGGTTTAACGTAAAAAATGTATGGGTTCTCTTCACTCTTTGTGCCTTTCCCAAGAGACCCCTAAGGCTAGACGAATCTATTCCGAAAACTAGGGTTGTTCTCCGTTGCATGTCCCTGTCACTAGCTCCCATTTAATCATAGGTTGGTTATGTTTGCTGGTATAAATCTAGGGATGAAACGTGTTTTCGTGATGTTTATGTGTTTATATGTATATTAAAAATTATGTGACTTACGTTGATGTTTTTCCAAAATTATGCAAATCATATATATGTGCCTCGAGTTAAGGCTTTAAAAATGTGATGTTGTGGTTGTATTTCATGTACAAATGATTACGTAATTAGTGATGTTCATATGAGTTGAAATGTGGCTGATTTGAATGATAATCTCTTGGCTAAAAAAATCCATGAAAATTGCACCTAAGAACGTATTAAATGATGTACGAATTACCCTATGAATTCACGTGTAAATGTTGAAGGAATTGAGGTGAAAATGTATAGATGAACAAACCTGATTTTTTAAATAAGTATAAATTAGGTGAGGTCATTAGGAATCGAACTCGTGACTTCAACCGTGAAAAGCACTAAAAAGATGAATAAAGAAATGGGGCTGAGGGGGGTTCAAACTTGGGTAGTCCTGGCTAGAAATTAATATATGAAATTAAGCATTGAGAGGTATGGGATTCGAATCCTCAACCTCTCAATGAGAACTTATGTAAAAAAATGAAAAGAAAATAAACGTGAGTCGTGGGAATCAAACCCACGACCTCATGGCAGTAGAGGAGAGTAAGAGAAAATTAAAAGAAAGAAATCTGAGGCGTGGGAATCGAACCCACGACCTCAAGGCAGTAAAGGAAAGTTAAGAGAAAATGGAAAATAAACGAAATGTTAGGCGTGGGAATTGAACCCATGACCTCTAGGCAATAGAGGCGAATTAAAAGAAAAATAATTAGAGGTTGCGGGGTTTGATCCCACAACCTCGTGGTCAACTCGAGATTGTCAGGGAAAATAAACAAAAAAATAAGTAAAAGGGATTGTGAGGGTTCGGACCCACAACCCCTCGGCCAAGAAAGTGAATTTTCAAAGGATAGAAATAAAAAGGAAATGTTGATATTGGGGCTTGATCTATGGTCCCAATGTCATGTGACCTAAAATTAAATAAAAATAAAAATAAAAATGTTAAGTGTTGTCCAAGGGATTTGAAACCGGGTTCCCTTGCCCAAATTTCATATGATACATAGGTCATACATGAATTAAATATTCAAGAATAATGCTGCCTACTTAGATCAAAATAGAGATATTGGCATACATAAAAGATGCATAAGTCTTATAGAACATAATCATAGGATTATGGATCACTTAAATGAACGATGAATGACGCCTCGGTGCTTGAATGTATAGACCCATAAGTCTAGCATACGTTTAAAAAAAAGGAACGTAAGATGTATGTATTGAAATGATGTAATCCTATAAGGGTTAAGTAAGAGTGTAAAGCACACTAAATGGCCAAATGCATTGTCACATGATGAAATGAACAATAAAATGATGAAATGAACAATGAAATGATGAATTGAACAACGAAATATGAAATGAACAAAGAAATAATGAAATGAACAATGAAATAATGAAACCATAGATGGGTTAAGTAAGAGTGTGCAACACACTTAATGGCCAAGTGCATTGGCATATGATGAAATAAACATTGACGTAAAATGGGGTGAGTAATTATGAAGAGAAAATGTGCTAATGTTAATGAATGTGGTTACAACATCATGTGAGCCTAATCTAAAGATGCAACCAATCTCAAATGAGCATAAGTAAATGTTACCAAAACGTACTCACCTATGCGAGTGTAAAGTTAATGAAGAGACCAGTCTCTATGAACACTCTAATGAAAGTATTGAGATTAATGCACTTAATATTAATGATTAGATGAGAAATCATCTATTGAGCTATGATTTCCTCATACTAGAAGCTAGATTCCATTACGTATGAGTTCAATGTACTGGAACTTTACACTGAGCACCGATAGACTACCAATAAGTGTGATGCCTTCTTTAGGGAAGGGAGGAGGTTCACGTAACTCTCATGTGATGAGACTGTCCGACATGCCGAGTATGGGTCTCCTTATATTTCCTAGTCTTCTAACCTATACTACCAATATAGGGATCTTGTGGGGTTCAATTCCCATGTACGCTAGCATGTTTTGGGTCACTTTGGCCTGTGATTCCACCTCACATGATCTATGCCAGTTAAAGTTAAAGTTCCCCATGAATGAATAAGGCCAGCCTCAAATGATGCACATAATGAAATGAAGTATATCAAATGTGTTAGGATAGGATAATTAAGAGGTGAGCTAGACTTAAGTAATGACACTAGATCATTCTTGATCATTGCATGGCGAACTCGATGAAAGTCTTAAACTAGATTCTTGGTATAACTGGTGTTTACAATAGCCTATGAATGAGATGAAATGAAGTATGTATGAATGAATGAAGCAGACTTTGTGTTTGCTAAAAAGGCTCCCTAGTCGAGGTCCCATATGTTGAGCCCTCATTTTTGGGAAGTCTTCATGTCAAGCCCATGATTCCGAAGTCTCATGGCATATGAACGAATGATATGAAAAATGTTATAAGCTATATGCAATATGTTATGTGTTATGTGCAAGATGTTATGTGTTGTGTGCAATATGATAAGTATGATGATGCATGTTACTCTTATGGCATGACTTTCCTAATAAAAATTTTGAAAGCTCACTAACTTTCCTAATCCCAATTTGGCTAGTCCACGGACCTGACTTTTAATAATCATGTTGTTTAGGAAAGAGATATTCTTACTCATGCATGTCCTTGGTGTGTGCTTGCATATACCAATACTTAGTACATGTGTGTACTAACCCTATACAACTCTACAATTTTAGGTGTAGGCATAGGTTGCTACTAGAGCTACTGTTTGACGCTGAAACTATATGGACATGGAGCATTCATCCGGACATGGTAGGCCCTCATGCTTTCGAGGATGCTTGCCCATAATATTATTGCTTAGTTATAGGATTGAGCTAGTGGAGTATGTTCCACTACTTGTATTGGTTCTATTTTTGCAAGTATAAATTTAATGTTATATTAAACTATTTCTTTAATTTAATGATCTTAATGTTAGATGGTTGATGGTGAATAATTATGAATCTAATAGCATATTTAGTATGTATGTTAAGAAACAAAAAGTTTCAAATTTTCCGCTAAAACTAACCTAGACGAAGTAAGAATTATGTAACTAGGCTTGTCCGCAATCTCTGAGAGGTCAACATCGCCGGTCTAGTCTTGGGTCTAGACTCTGGTCGTGACACACTATATTTATGAGATCCATAAACACCATCGGGGAATTTGTGAGACAAAAGGACCTTACTAAGAACTCATAGTGACCATATCTAGTCTGAAATGCCATTTTTTATATATCCTCACTGCTCACCCTATGTTGGTGATACACCAATCTCAAGTCAATCTTAGAAAAGTATCTTGACCCTTGGAGTTGATCAAACAAGCCACCAATCTAAGGGAGAGGATACTTATTCTTAATAGTGACTTTATTAATAAATACTAGGTCTAATGAAGCCTTTGTGTAGTATATCTTTGAGTTGAGCCTTCAACTTTTTAAATCTGGCCGGAGCCATTTGCTAAGGAGGAAACTAAATGGGATTTGTATCTAGCAACAAATCCTTACCAAAATCAATTTCCCATTCGGGAGGAATGTTGGGAAAATAATTAGGAAAGATCCTCGAGAATTCCCTCAGTACGGGGACCGACTCAATATGAGGAATTTCGTAGTCTTAATCTTGGACTCTTACTATATGTTATAAATACCCTTTAGAGATCATTCGACAAGATTTCAAACGAGAAAAGATACGATCTCTAGGAATAGAATTTCCCCCCTTCCACTCTAAAACAGGTTCATTAGGAAGGTTAAACTTCACCACCCTTGTTTTACAATCTATGGAGGAAAATCAAGCATCAATGCACACCCAATATGACATCTAAATTAAACATATCAAGTTCTACTAGTTCAACATGAGTAACTCTATTGGGTAACATAATAGGAAAATATTTATATACCCTCTTTGCAACCATCGACTCACCTACCTGCGTAGTTACAATGAAGGGTTCATTTAGAATGTCGGGCAAAATCTCAAACTTCTTATCTATAAAGGGAGTAACAAAAGATAATGTAGCACCCGAATAAGGTAAAGCATATACATCAATTAAAAAAACTTGAACATACCGGTCACCACATCGGGAGAAGTCACTAGCTCACGTCTTGAGTGAAGTGCGTAAAAGCAATTCTTTTTGAGGACCATACAATTGCTTGAGATTGACCACTAACGTTGTCTTTCCCATTGAAATTTGGGCAATCTCAAAATTTGTGACACTTTTACCACAGGTAAAAAAATTGCCCGTTCCGACTAAGCATTCTCCTAAGTGACCTTTTCCACACTTGGCACAATGAGTCTTCTTGTTTGGTTAACAAGTATCCTTTCCCTTTTTAGTCTTAGGGTTAGACATCCTATCATAACGAATCTTAGCAAAATTGGAAAGAATTCTATTAGAAAAACTCTTCATTACCCTAGGCTTGTCTGGATATCAAGCCTACCCTTTGAGGAACCCCTATCAAACGACCTTGCGACTCTTGGTATCTCTACTCTTCCTCTTAGACATGCCTCTTCCACTTGATGGGAATGAACCATAAGACAAGAAATGTTCATGTTTTCATGCAGCATAGACGAATGACATACCTCTTGCAAGTTATCCGACTCTCTCGTCACAAAACGGTTCATTTCATATCTAACAAAAAAAAGAGCATAGTTTGACAATTTAGTGAATTTCAAATAGTATTCAAGTACACTTTTACCTTGGAACCCTTACTACTGCCAAGACAACTAACTTGTGGAGTTATTTGAGCTTGGAAAGGTTGGGTCCAACCATATAGGGCTCTTGAATACTAATATTTACTCGAAGGAGTCTTTACCAAACATAAAAAGGAGAAGTCTTAGGTTTGAAGGGTCTAGGAGTAAAATGGTCTTTTTCCTGGATAAGGTTAGTATCGTAATTAACCTAACTATGTAATTAATTAATTAATAAATTAAGTGGAGGGGCAATTTTGGGAGAGAGGATCGAAATTGAGCCCTTGAAGTGAAGTCTTGCTCCACCCGGGTTCGAACCTAGGAGGGAGCAATGATTTAATGTGATTTTTTAATTGGTGGATTAATTTAATAAATTAATAAATTAAAATGTCTGATATAAAAAGGAAAAAAATCAGATTTAATTATTAATTATTAATTAATGTGTTTTTTTTACCAAGTCTCCTAGTTGACTAAGTCTAAACTACTTCACCTCCTTTAAATCTCTCTCACGTTTCTCCACTCTTTTCACGATTTCTCTCTGCCTAAACTACTACAAGAACAGAAAAATTTGTTGAGTGATTCACACTTGAAGAATTCATACGAAAATATAAGAAAACAAGCTAAGTGAACACGTTAGGTAAAGTGAGGGTTTTTTCGTCGAAAGTTTTGTGTTGAAAACTTTTATATGACGTGAGTTTTGGAGAGGGTTTGGAGCAGCAACTTCAAGGTTTGAACGTCAAGATAAGGTATGGGTTTTCTTATCTCTTGGTCCCTTTCTCAAGAGACCCCTTAAGGTTCATATTATTCCTACAAAAACTAGGATTGTTTCCCCTTTTCATGTTCCTTGTCACTAGCTGCTACTAATCTTAGGTTGGTATGTTTTCTGGTAGAATTTAGGGACACTCTATGTATGGTGATGATAACGTTTCGAGTATGTGTTCATGATTCTGTGCTTATGTTTTTGTGTCTTTCAAAAATATAAATGTAGACATGAACGTATGTTCGCATGGTTTTTACTATGACTTTGGAGTATCTGTTTTAGCATGCTAATATCATAGAATCACTTGTGTTTTATGTGTAATTAGATGTTCCTAGACGTGATATTCATATTGTTGAAATGCTATAAACTCTAGCTAAAACAAATACCAAATCATTCCTCTAACTTATCTTAAGAACCCTAACGAATGTCTATGAAACAAATGCTCAAATGACCCGTAAAATGATGCATAAAATCATGGAATAAACTTCCAAAATCTGGAAATAGGATGTAGATAATTTCATAAAATTTTGAACGTCAAAAAGAAAAAAAATAGGTGAGGTCTGCAGGGATCGAACCCAAAACCTCACTAAGGCATACCTTAACAAATAAATTAAAAAGAGGTGTGCCGAGCGGGGCTCGAACTGGAGCTGGGGTCTGGCAAAATTCGCAAGAAGGGGAAAATAATAAAATGTTGTTGTGGGGTTTCGATCCCATGACACGAAAGACCCAAACTTAATAAATAAAAAAATATATGGGTTCCTGGAAAATGATCCCACACCCCTTAGCGAATGCAGAAATTAATAAAAAGAGAAGGGTTCGTGGGGAATCGATCGCACGCCCCTCAACGCCTGTAGTAATTAAATAAAAATAATAGGGGGATGTGGGGGATCGATCCCACAATCCTTGGTCAATAGCGAATTAGGAGAAAAGGAGGAGGATAGAAAAATCATTACTATGGAGTCGAGGGGAATCTATCCCACGCCCCTCAGTAAGCTATAACAATGTTCAACGAGATAAAAATTAAAATAGAAGAATTGTGAGGCGTGGGAATTGAACCCACGACCTAAGGTAGGCTGTGACATTGGAGAAAAATAAAGAGAGGATGCAGGGGTTTGATCCCACAACCTTATGGTCTATGTGAATTGGACAAGAAGAATGAAATGGAAAAAAAAATATAAATAAAAGGGGCTGTGGGGGTTTGATACCACAACTCTTCGGCCAAAAAAGAGGAGAATCCAAGGAGAAAAATTAAAGAGAGAATGTTGATGTTGGGGCCTTATCTAGGGTCCCAATGTCATGTGGATTAAAAATAAAGTCAAGATAAAATGTAAGTATTGTCCAAGGGATTCGAACATGGGTTACCTTGCCCAAATTTCCGTATTGATACATAAATCATACATGAATAAAATTTTCAATAATAGTGACATCTACTTAGATCGAAATCAAAATCTCGGCACACATACAAGATGCATAAGTCTTGTACTACATAATGTTAGAAAGATATAAGTCACTTAACGAACTATGAATGAAGCCTCATGGCTAGTATGTATAGACCCATAATTCTAGCATACATTTAAGAATAAGTGAACCTAAGATGTATGTAAAGAAATCAAGTTACCCTAGAAGGGTTAAGTACGAGTGTGAAACACACTAAATGACCAAGTGCATTGGCATATTATGAAATGAACATTCACGTAAAATGGGGTGAGTAATTATGAAGAGCAATTGTGATAATATTGATGAATGTGGTGACAACATTATATGGGGCTAAAATAAAAGATTAGAACAATCTCAAATGATCCTAAGTATATGTTACCAAAACATACTCATATATGAGAGTGTAAAGTTAATGAAGAGGTCAGTCTCTATGAACACTCTAATGAAAGTATTGAGATTAACACATTTAATATTAATGATGATATGGGAAATCATCTATTGATCTATAATGTTCTCATACTAGAAGTCAGCTTCCATGACGTATGAGTTGAATGTAATGGAACTTTATACTGAGCACCAACAAACTAGCTACTAGCGGTGATGCCTTCTTTCGGGAAGGTCAGAGTTTCACATAACTCCATCAGATGAGACTGTCCAGCAAGGCGGGTATGGTTCTCATTACATATCCTAGTCTTTTCTCCTATACTGCCAATATAGGGATCTAGCAGGGTTCAATTCCCATGTACCTAGCATTTTTGGGGTCACTTTGACCGGTGATTCCACCTCATTTCGGTGTGAAGGAGACACTAGATTTCATGATGCTCTCATGATCTATGTCAATTAAAGTTAAAGTTACCAAAGAATGAACGAGGCTAGCCTCAAATGATGCACATAATGAAATGAATGATACCAAAGGTGTAAGGATAGGATAATCAAAAGGTGAGCTAGACTTAAGTACTGACGTTAGGTTGTTCTTGGTCATTGCACAATAAACGCGATGAGAGTCTTAAACTACATCCTAGGTATGACTGGTGATTACACTAGTATATGAAAGAATTAAAATTGAAGTACGTATGAATTAATGAAGTAGACTCTGTGTTTGCTAAAGATGGCTCACTAGTTGAGGTCCAATATGTTGAGCCCTCATTTTGGGAATACCTAATGTAAAGTCAACAATTCCAAGGTCTCATGGCATATGAAAGAATGACATGAACTACGTGATATGATATGCGAAATATGTTATGTGTTGTTTGCAAAATGATAAATTTGATGATGCATGTTACACACATGGCATGACTTACCTAATCAAAATTTGGTAGGTTCATTGACTTTCCTAATCCAAATTTGGCAAGTCCGCTGACTTGACATTCCTTAAATCATGTTGTTAGGAAAGAGCTATTCTTACTAATGCATGTCCTTGGTGTGTGCTTGCATATACCAATGCTTAGTACAAATGTGTACTAATTCTATACAATTATCTATTTTTAGGTGCAAGCACATGTGGACGTTAGATCGTACGGTACAACATTACAGCTATCCGGACATGGAGCTTTCATCCGGACTTTGTAGTCCCTCATACTTTTGAGGTTGTATATTGTTATTTTCTATCTTAGATGTAGGCCTTTGCTAGTTGAGTATGTTCCACTAGCGTTTCTTTCCGCTTTTGTTCAGACATTGTATTGGTTCCATTTTGGCAAGTATACATTTAATGCTATATTAAACTATTTCTTTAATTTGATGATCTTTATGTTAGATGGTTGATTGTGAATATTTATGAGTTTAAGTAGAATGTCTTATACGAATGTTAAATAACCAAAAACTTCAAACCTTCTGCAAAAATAGACCTACATGAAGTAAAGATAATGTATGTAGGCTTGTCTGCAACTTCTGAGAGGTCAACGGCGTCGGTTGCTATCCGATTCAAGAATCGTGGTCGTGACAAAGTTTGTATCAGATCCCTAGGTTATATTCCGGCGATAACAAATTCACATCAACCACATTGAGTAGTTTTTAAGTCATGGTAGTGAAGTGCACAACTATCCTGAATTAGAGACTACATAGTGCGTAGGAAAATTTCCCTTCTTCTGATCTTGGCGTGCCTTTCCTAATGTTTGATTTCTTGGTTTTATGAGCGTGTCTAACATCAATCCTTATTGTATTCAGAGAATGAATACTAGGAGGAACGTTGGTTAGAAGAGAAAAGGAGTAGGTGTTGGGCAGAACCAGGTTCCACCCAGGCTCCAGCAAAAGGAGTGGCTATGCTGGTTAACCTAGCTGGATTGACTAATGCGGAGATGCTGGAATATATGGACCAGATGGCACAGGCCATCACTATGAACGCCTAGGCCATGACTGCCCAGGTCAATCGGCAGAATATTGAGAGGGAGAACCCACCAGTGCGTAGCATGGCTGACAGGCTGAGAAACTTCACGAGGATGAACCCTCCTATTTTCACAGGATCTAAGACTTCAGAGGACCCCCATGAGTTTGTGGATGAGGTGCATAAGATTTTTTTGGCTATGGGGGACATCAACACTGAGAAAGCAGAGATGGTTTCCTATCAGCTCAACGATGTTGCACAGACTTGGTGCAAGATGTGGCAGGATAGCCGAGCTTTGAGCGGAGTTCCGGTCTCTTGGGAACTGTTTAAGACAGCCTTCCTCGTGAGATTCTTTCCCATGGAGATGAGGGAGGCAAAGTTTGAGGATTTTATCAACCTTAAGTAGCGATCAATGACAGTCAGGGAGTATCTCGTGAAGTTTGTCAAACTATCCAGGTATACTATTTTCGTTAGTATCTAACAACAAGGATGAGATAAGTACTGAAGTTTGTTAAATTATCAAGGTATTCTACTTCCCTTGTATCTAACAACAGGGATGAGATGATAAGGTTCCTCACAGGAATCATAGGAGATCTGGAGGAGGAGAATCGGACTGCGATGCTCCATGATAACATGGACCTCTCCAGGTTGATGGTGCATGTCTAGCAGGTAGAGGACAGCCGCAAAAAGAGGGTCATTCGTTATACTAGGAGGCCAAAGCCTCAACATCAGACAGGTCCTAGCCATAGAGGCCATAGAAACAATTTTGGCTTTCGGTAGCATCCCAAGTTTAAGAAAGGGAAGCAAAGTTCTCGGTGAGATGCAGTGTCCCAAAAAGAATTGTGTTATGTGTGCTCCTTCTAACAGTGCAGAGTGCAGAAAGGGCACTAATGCATGTTTCGGTTGCGGAAAGAGTGGGCATATGGTTAGAGACTGCCCAAAGAATAGAGGTTAGGCTGGAGGTAATACTCAACCTAGGCCTAATCCACAGATTGCAGCAGCAGCCGAGCCTCCTAAGAGGAACAAGTTCTATGCCCTAAAGGGCAAGGAGGAGTATATGAATTTAAGTAGAATGACTAACACGCATGTTACGAATAAAAATGGTTCAAATTTTCTGCTAAAATTAACCTAAATGAAGTAAAGATGACGTATGTAGGATTGTCTGTGACTTCTGAGAGGTCAACGACGCCGTTCCTGTCTAGGGTCTTGATTCTGTCGTGACAATTAACCTATGTATATTTATCTTCCATGAATTCCTAATATGAAACATGCTTACAGTGATCTCTAGTTTATTGACAATTGTAGTAGGATTTCGTTTAGGCTATGATTTCTTTAGATACTTCCCTACATGTACATTATTGATGAATTTTGATTGATGATTAAGACTAGGGAAATTTGTTGATTATCTATGCCCATCTATTTTGTAGAATAATGGTGACGTTTTGCATTAGTTGTATTAGATCTTGTAACGACTTCTACATGGTTTCTTGCACGGTTAAAGTACATTTAGCTTCAGACCTATACATTTATTATTGATGAAAAGGGTGTATTGATCAATGTTGATCTAAACGGTTGATGAATTGGTATGTCTACTCTTTTCCTTTACTTCTCTATTGTATTGTTGATGAAACCTTATGTGGCATTGTATGATATGGTCCATTTATGATGGTGTTTACTTTATTGTCAATATATATGTTATGTGATCATCTCCTTGAAGGAAAAATATATTATGAATGTGGGTTGTTTATTATCACCCAATGTAAAGTCTCATGTATAGTTTTCTATTCTAGTTGAGATCTGGGTTTTATGGACACTGCGCATGCATGTGTATGACAATGTTGGGTTTTCATTAGGTTCTTCCTTAGATGATTATAATATTTAATGCTCCCTCACTTATGTACTCCTCTGTGAATGTGTGAATAGATAAGGTTAGGATTCTTAAAGTGTAATGTGAAGTTAGCTTGCCTCATATGCTAAATTGCGTTGTGTGGTCTCTGCTTGGTTATGCATTGTGGTCTTAAGAGGGTGGCTGCCTCAATGTGTTTATTGATAGCCATGATGTGATCATGTCGACCAATGTACACACAATCACACATTATGTATTCTTACAATGTAGTATAAGGTCATGGTGTCTAATGAAAGGTGGATCGCATATTCACTAAATATCTACTACTATGCATGCAAGATAAATGTATGAGAAGTATGTTATGTATTCCATCAAGTAAGATGACTTTATAGGTGTACTATTATGGGCAATGGTATGGGACCATTTTTGTGTATTGCACATGTGTACCTTGATAGGATAGTTCCTAGGCTTGGTTTCTATGTATATGAAAATGAATGTATGGACATGCTATGAATATGTCTTATATATTGTGATGATGTTAAGTATATGTTATGATGAAGTATGAATGTGCATAGTGTCTTGGTATGTTTATATGGAAGTATTGGTCATATAGTTATACCTATGGACTTGTGCATTTATATATGAACATGTGAGACACTACGTGTTACGTGAAAGGTTTGCTCACATATAAGTACATACACACACATGTATGAAGATCTAGTCAATAGAGGGGCCTTGAAAGGTGTGCGCATGTGTACCCTAAAACTAGATAGGTGCTTAAATATTCTATAAGCATATAAGGAATCAATATCCTAAGCCTATGCTTAATGAAGTAAAGTAATAGAGGCTTTTTCAATAAAGGGAAGTTAGTTTAGCACCGACAGAACTTGACAATAAGATATGTTGTCTTCCCATGGAGGAAGATTCACCATTGGGTTCTCATAGAGTATTGACTTCCCTCAGAGGAATATTCACCTATGGTTCCACATGAGGTGGTGCCTTCCTTTTTAAGGAAGGTTCACCCATAGTTTCTCATGAGATGAGGCTCTAATGTCAATGAGCACGAAGAGGGTTATGCATATCTCTTAGTTCCATAAACTATGCATGCCACATAGGATCTAGCAACTGAATTCACTAGTATGCTATCATTTGTTAATTTTCTACCTTGGCTAGGTAAGAACGCCTTCCATTGGTGTAAGGCTCTACAACACAAAATTCCATGTTTAGGTACCATGGTCTTAGTGTTGGTTAAGGTTATTGTTTCCCTAAAGTAAAAGTGGACAATGGAAGTAATGTAATTACCGTAATTAGGATAACCTAAGGGTAGTTGCTTAGTGTAGGTGGGGGATGGAACTTCACCTATGTGTTGCACACGTTACTCTTGAGGGAAGTCCTAGGAAGGTGTTCTAATGCATGTATCTATGTTTATAGTTCTATTACATGAAAATATGTTAGTGTCTACACGATGTGATGATATGTATAATATGGATTTCTAATGTGAAGTGTTGTGCCTTGTCTATGAAGTGGTCCTGTGATTTTGTTGAGTTAAAAGGTTTGTATGGTTTACTTGTGGTCTCAAGGTTATGATTGAACATGTATAGTGTTATGGGACATTACTCATGCATTGCACCAAGTATCACTAGAAGGATTACATGGGAAAGTCGAGAAACTGGAATAAAAGGAATCCACTTTAATAGGAAAGTAGTTCATTGTATAGTGAAAGGAGCTTACTGTAAAGTGACCCCAAATGTGGCTTAAATTCTATGTGTGATTTTATAAGATTTTTGTCCTGTGAATATGTCTATATGAAGTATGTGAGTGATATAAGTTTTATTGTATAAAGGTTTTATGAAGATTTCACAAAAAAAAATATGAAGCATGATTTCAAGAAAATGTCCCTTTTAAATGCATGTTTTGTCATGGTTGTCATACTTAGTGCATTATTGTACTAAATCCATTCTTCTCTACTTTTTATACAAAGTGTAGGTTATGGATGCATAAAGGATGTATCTATGGTTGGGGATCTTGATATGTGATTTCCAAGCTCAAGGAGAGGAATCCTTAAGTCCAAGGATTCCTAAGTCACGTCTTTATTATAAAGTGTATAAGTTTACTTATGTAGTATGTTTTAAGGGTTGTGTCCCTCAAGTACTCTTAAGAAGTTGAGTCTAGGATGTTAAAAAGAGACTAGAGTCTTTAACTATGTATGGCGATATTTATATATATATATATATATATATATATATATATATATGATGTAATGTTCTAGCATATGTTGTGCTAAGAGAGTTTTAAATTTTCCGCTAAATTTGCCTATGACAATGCAATGAATGATAACTATGGGCTGGTATAAGGCGTCCAAGAGGTCAAGTAAGCCATTTTACTTCTAGGGGGTGCTCCCCAAATGTGACAACCTCTACATGGAACCACTCCAAGCTATATTGGAAGATTTCTGAGCCAAACGGCCTCTTTAGCCTCCTCAGAGGTTGTTACAGATTAAGTTTACATGCTGGAATCAACAACACATGATTGCTTTATGCTCCTCAAAATAATAGCTCCACCTCCCAAAGTAATATATATTTGAGGTTGATTTCTAGATTCTCTATTTGACGGGACATCTGAATCTACATATCAAATAGGTACTAGATTGTCGGGGTGGATAACAACTATATGATCCCTAGTTTTTTAAGGTACTTGATAATAAAATTTACTATAGTCCTATGTTCTTTCCCTGAAATCAACAAACCATGCCTACAACAAAGCAGGTACACTATCTAGTGCTTAACATAACATACATGAGATCCCTACAACAGAACTGTAACGGATCATCTTCCTCCTCACTATATTATCAGTCGTTTCAGGTGAGTGATTCTTTGAGAAAGTAATTCCTTGATAAAATGAATAAACTCCATTTTGGAGTTTTTCATGCTAAATCTCCAAAGAATAGTATCAATATAAAGTTTTTGAGAGAAACCTAATATCTTTATTTGCGTATATGAGCCGCTTATCCCATGTTTTTCATATAAAAATGTGAGGACAACAACTCCTTAATAGAATTCATGATGGTCACATTATTTCCTTTGAAAAAGATGTCATCTAAATAAGGAATAAAAATTGTTACTATCTCCTTCCCATTTCTTATAGATGTATAATTCATTTTCAAACTGATCAAAACCAAAAGTTTTAACCAAATGGTCAAAACAAATATTTCATGCCCGAGTTATATGTTTCAATCCATAAATGGATCACTTATATTTATACACCAGGTTCCCATTGCTATTTACAAGGAAATATTATTGTTGGGTTATGTGAATGCACTCCTCTCTTCCGTTCAAAAATATGATCTTTACATCCATTTTCAAAATCTCATAATTTTAGTGAGAAGCAATGGATTTGAGAATCCTTTGTAAGAGTTAGTGTTTCAATTAATTTTGAAGCAAATTCTTCTGTTAAAAGTTTTTGAAATACACAACATATATGAATGTGAATTGTAAGATGCATTTTTGTTTTTTAGTCTACGTTATGGGTATTTTTTAAGATGATTTTTAATTCTACGTTATGGGTTTTTGAAAGACAAGTTTTTTCTTTTAATTCATGAACCTAAAATAAATACAACTTAATAAAAGACATTCTATTACAAACCCTTTTTACTATAAATTGAGCATTCAAATAAACTACTATTCCTTGAAAACACTTGTGAAACATTAATCAAATGGTGAAATCACCATTTCAAGAATAGAAGAGTAATATTCTTCAATGCTACTTGTTTTCTGGCTTAGTTGAATCCAAAAGATAGAGTTATTAGTTATTCTTCTGATCGCTCGTGGGAGAGACTCCAACTATCTTTAAGAAATATATTAACGTGCCTCTAATTCAAACATGTTTTGTTTTGGATCCCCTATATTTTTATCATTCTTGTTCATCTTTTCTAACATCTTTATGTATTTAAGCATGGCAACTCGGGAAAACGATTCCTTAAAATCAATTTCTTCTTTTTGAGTAAAACCTTTTGCAACAATACGAGCCTTAAAGGCTTTCTCTTTCCATCCACACCTCTCTTTGTCTTGTAGATCAACTTACTACTAAGAACCTTAACAACTAGTGGTGGTTTCACAAGATCCTAGGCTCAGTTTGAGTACATAGATTCCATTTCAAATTTCATAGCAACGACCCACACTTCAAAATCTTTGTCATGTACAGTTTCAGCGTAATTTGAAGGTTATGTAATAGTATCCTAATTGATTCTACCATATCATTCTCCAAAGAGTATAAACCTTTGTGACATTCTAATAACTCTCCCACTATGACGACTAACAACTGCAACATTTTCTACATCTTTTACTACATTATGAACATTTGAAACTACTTCCTCCATAATTTCAAGTTACGGGATATTACTCCTAGTATTTTGTGGTAGCAAGATGTCTTGAGTCTTATTATCAAAAACCACAGGAGCATCCTCTTGAAAAAGCTCTTTTCGACAAATATTCCTACTACTACATGGATTCAATGGCTGTCAAGAATTGTTTGAGGTATTTGAGTTGAAGTTTCATGAGTACTTATTCCTTTACTTAGTTCCTTTAACATAGGTTTAATTCTAAGGTTATGGTTAATTAAATAGTTATGTTTCAGAAAGATGGCATTTGTTGAAACAATTACCTTTTTGTTCCTTGGGATGGTAAAATAAACCTACCTTTGTTTTTTTATATCCAATGAAAATACACACTTTTATCTTTCATTCCAACTTACTTTTTCCCCTTTTAATACATATGCTAGACATCCCGAAACTCGAATATGGTGTAGACTACGATTGCATGCATTGCACTACTACAATGGGGTTAAAAGAACAAATTTAGAAGGAGCAAAATTCAAAATGTAATTTGAAGTTTTAAGGCATATCCCCAAAAAGCTGCAAGACAAATATGTATAACTTAACACTGATCTAACCATTTCCAAAAGAGTTATATTTATTCATTTTGCCACTCCATTTCGTTGTGGTATTCCTGGGTAGAATATTGAGATGTTATGTCTGATTTTGATAAGTAATTAATGAATTCCACCGAAAGGTAATCACCATCAAGATCTAATTATAATATGATGATATGCCTATTTTGAATCCTTTGAAGTTTTTAAAGCATTCAGATTTGTGGCTCAACAAATAAATATATCCATATTTTGAGTAGTCATATGTGAAAGTCACAAAAAACTCAAACGCCATTTGTCTCGTATATTCATAGAACCGCACAAATGGTAATGAATTAATTCTAACTCATTATTATTTCTATTTCCTTTCTAAGGGAAGTGTGTCTTGGTAATTTTACCTTCTAAACAAGATTCACAAGTTGGTTGTTAAACCTTAGACTTTCATTAGAAATCAATGGAGAAATCTTATTTATATTGATATGACATAGACAAAGTGGTATAAGTAAGTTTGACACAATTAATTAATTTGTCTTCTCTTATGAGAAATATCAATATAATTTAATTCATCTTTTTAAGCATGTCATGGGAGACATCAAATAAAAATATATGATGTATTTTAGGAGCACTATGAATGAATTGCTTATTTCAATTGATAAAAAAACAATAATTTTCAAAAAGAACTTCATAACCAGCATACATTATATTTTAAACGGAAAGCGAATTCCTTCTTATCCAAGGTATACAAAAAAAACCTTGAAAAAAACAAATTTTTTGAACTACGAAAGGAAAAAATGATATTTTTAATTCCTAGGGATTGTGTTGGTTCCCTTTTCGCCTGAAAAATGAAAACTTCATTCCAACTTATCTGTCGCGTTTCCTGAATCCCATTCATAGAAGTGAGACATGTATAGTACTCCCTTTGATCTACAACACATTATAAGGTGCAAAACAATCACTAAAAAAGTTTCAACGACATTTAAACAAGATTTACCTTTGTTCTTCATTTTGGCTTTGATATTTAGGGCATTTCCTCTTGTGGTGACCAGGCTGCTTGCACTGGTAGCACATGAACTTAGGCTTAGACACACCACCTCTAAATCCTCCAGGTGCCACAATTTGCATGACCACTTCTTCTTCTTTTGGTCTTTAGCCTGTTTAGACGAAGAAGCAACAAGTTTGTGCCCCATGTATGCCACATAGGGATAAGTTTTCTTCTTGATAATGGATTCTGCCGTAGTCAGTTCTTTCAACAATTTCGGAAGAGAAAAATCAATCTTGTTCATATTATAATTCAAGCGAATTAGTTGAAAACTATCTCACAAAGTCTATACGATCACAAACACCATATAATTTAGATGACATCATGTTAAGCACATGATCCTTGATATGCAGTCCTTTATCCATTTTGGTTGTCAAGAAGGCCTTCATGGCATTCTACTTGGCAGCACAAGTGTACTCTCCGAATATCTATTTCATAGATTCTGGAATTTCGTAAGAAGATGTCATAGACTAATGTTAATGTTACAAGACATTTTTTATTAAGTAAAGAATGTAGCACTTTTCAATATCATAAGCGTTAACCCATTTAGCATAAGTTTTGATATTCTCATTAGTAGAATCTGTTTACTGTTAGCTTTACCAAACCAATAACACTACCGATTTGGGTGACCTTCAAGTGGTCTGGATCTATAGATTGATTCATATTGTTGTTACCTCCTTGCCCATTCCTAGCAGAAGGGCGATCCTTTAACCTATGTCTAATCTTAAATGCTGAAAGCACCCTTCCAAACCTTCAAGACACTCTCCCAATGGTACCACACTTTGAACATATTTGGAAAGTCTTGCTACCACCATTTGTATCCTGTCACAACCAGGGGGATAGAGTACTAACTGATAAACGTGCTTTGATTGCAGACCTTCCCTAAAATTGTGAAGTGATTTCCCCCATCCGAGTTTTTTTTAAGTATTCAAAAATTCCTTTTCTGACCTTTTTTTTCTTATCCTTAGCCGATTCCATAAGATTATATCCCTCAACCTCCTAAGCATGAGTCATTAGTTTATAGATATCCTTATCCATTAAACCTTGATTCAAGTTCATAATCTCTTGCACCTAATATTTTCTCAACACTCTTCAGAAGAACCTGTGTAGAAAAGCTTTTGTAAAATAATCCCACGTCACAAAACAATCCCATGTCACAGGAGCTGCATTCATGCCCTTGTTGTCTTTTCACTAAGTGAACAAAATATGAGCAACATCCTTAAGTTTGTAGGAGGCCTGCCCCACCTTGCCATTTCTAATTACCTACATCACCTCTAATATTTCCTTCATTTCATTAGCTAATTTTTGCTAGTCCTCACTAATTCGATCCTAGAAACTGTTCAGATTCATCCGTACAAGGTCTTCAACCATAGGTGTAGCTTATCTATCATTAGTTTTTTGGAGAAACTATGACCTGTTAAACGTACGGATTGGCCACACCCTAAGCCAAAAGTTGGATAACATTCAAGAACATTTCATTCATAACCACATTGTTCTTTATTAGAGGAATTGCATTAGCATTGCGAGCATTAGGATTCCATTTATTGTCGCTACAAGAAAGTACTATATGAAATTCGTATTGAAGGATTTTATAAGGATAAGTTGAATCGTACCTCATGCACGATATAAATGTCAATGAATGTGAACTTTTTCATGAAACACTTTGTAGCCTCTCCATCATAGATGTGGCTCGCTTCACACCAATGAAATGTACTCTACTTAATGTGTCTTTTTGACATCCTAGGACCTCTGAACCTAGTTGCAACATAAATTTTGTCGCACCCCGACGCTACCCCTTGATTTAATATGGGACCTAGGATCATGAGTGACCTTAAGTTAACACTATATCTAGCATATATAAGGCATATTGAGAAAAACAAAATAAGGTATGTACTATGCGAAATCTAAAACAATTGATAAATGAAACACCACTGAACAACTCAAGCCGAATATACTACTATGTATGAAAATCCTATGAATGAGTTGAGTTCCTGGGTCTTGCCCAAGAAAACTCTAGAAAAATGTGAAGAATCAAATGAAAGCATGTCTAATTCCTCGAAATATGAGAACTAACGGCTGAATCTTTTGAATGCGGACAGAGAATCGATCTAAGCATGATCTGTATGTTAAGTACCTGAACCTAAATAGTTAAAGGAGCAGCGTATAGTATGTATCAGTACTTAATGTACTAAGCATGCATGATATAATATTACGCTAATAAAATATTTATATGTCCAAAAAGCATAAACGAGAACTTATGTAAACTAACAAAGAATGTAAATACAAAACATAACGTAAAGGCTAAATTGAATGCAATGAACAATTATGTACTGAACTAAAATGCTGAAGTATATACTAAACACCTGGTAAAATGCCCAAAGAATTTGACTGTGGGATCTAGTATTAACCAACATAAACCACGTGAGGGAAACGTTGAGTCCGATGTATAAGTCCTATTGAGAGGGCCCAATGTACCTTGCAAGGGGTACAAAGGCATGACTAGTGTGATCACTATGTTTGATGCCGAATTGAGAAGTCTTATACTCCTACCTGGGCACATAGTTCTTGGACATTGAGGGTACACTAAACCCTTATCAAACTCGGTGCTAATTATACTCCAAATTTAATAGGTATATGGATGAAATGTAAATGAAATACTAAATAACTCAAAATATTGACATGCATTATAAGAATGCAACATCAGTAGACTTATAATATGACATTTGAGGCTGGAGCATGATTATCTTCTTAACTGACTAAGAAAGTGTAATTCAGGAACTATGTGAATCTAGACAAACTAATGTTTTAAGTTTTATACAAGGAAATATACATCGTTTCCAATAAAACATGATATTTTTTTAATAATATTATAACAACTAAATCATGAAAAAGTATCCAATGTTTAAGAAATCCTAGGTCTTAAAAACTAGGTAGAATCAAGGAACCAGATTAATTCTTGGGACCTAGTTGATGAAAGGACCAATTAGTGAAATCCCACATACCAAGTGACCAAAACTACGGAGAATCTTTTGCATATCAGGGCTGAAGCTTGAAGAACACTAATGCTTGTTTTTGAAAGAAAATTCTCACTACTTTCTCCTTTTTTAGATCTAACTTTGATGATTTTTTGGCAAATAAAAGTTTTGAGTAGGTTTTTACTAGATTAAAAGGCATAGACATAGTAAAATTGCATAGTTTAGGTGTTAAACGACGTAGTTTAGAGTCTCTATAAATACAGGGAAAGACCAAAACTACCCTAACTTAACATATAACAAGGCACACCCAGGGAGTCATTCACTAACAGAGTGTTGATGGAATCACGCTCCGTCGAGTGGCTCATGGTTTCTGGACAATTCTTATTGGTTCTGATTACTCCCCTTTACAGTCCACTTCACAGTTCGTGTGAAGGACCACAGACCGTTAAGGCCACCATGGTTCTTCACCTGGGGTAGATGGTCTGTTGGCTTGAATTGACAGGGTAATTTAAAACTCCTCAGTAGGACCACAGTCAGTGGTTGACACAATGGTCTAGCACGCTGGTTGGATGTGAACCACAAGCAAGTCGACGAACCGAGGTCCTTTCACGGTCCGTGAACCCCTCCGTGGTTCACCCAATTTTCTGTTGTCCAGCCTGGTAGGTTCCTAAGGTGTTACAATATGCATCATTTAACTTTTAATATTCTTATTAATTGTTGAAAAAATGTTTCTCTTCTAATGAAAATAAATAAACAACAAACTCTATGGATTTTATAAATTGCATTTGGTAATAATTGGATGGAATTCATAAATTTCACGTGATCGATGAAGTTTATTTCCAATTTCCTACTATGAACCATACACATAAATTAAAGTTTTCCTTTATTTACTCATAATTTTCAATTCATAGACAAAATTATTTTGTTTTTAGTTAAAGTATGTTTTTTTTGTCCTTTAAATACTGATCACGAGCATTTTTATTTTTTTTTTTATAAAAAAATGTAAATATAATAATTTAATATAACTAAAATAGTAAACTTTTAGAAAACGATATAATTACCAATAAAACTTACAGGAAGTATGCAAAAAATCAGCTTATAGACTAAGAGAAAAAATTGATTGTGTTTATTTGATAAGAATTATAAATAAAAAATAATTTTGATAAAAATTTTAGGATGAATTTTTTCTTTTTACTTTTAGGAAAAAATTAAAATTATGAAATACTCCATCTTGTTAACAATAGGTGTTCACTATTTATTTGACACTCAGCTTTAGAAATAATTAATAATAGGGGTAATTACTACAGTGCCTTTTGAATATTTTCAATTTAGAGGTTTGGAAAATGTATAAGACATTGAATAACCTTTAATAGAAAATGACCCCTTCACTTTGTCATTATGATGCTCACACAACTCGTACTCTGTCATATAAAGCTTCGGAGTCCTCTTCCATTACAAATAAATCAGCACCAATGGATTTCCCATAAGTATTCATTAGCTTAATCTTTTGTTAATTTTTCATCGAATTTTTTGATTTGTTCAAAATGCTTAGTAATTAACGATAACCATTTACAGAGATACAGATAAGAGATTTTTTTTATAGTTCAAGTGCATTTGTTGTTTGAAATGTTGTGTAGGTTAGAGAGGGCTCTTTCCTATAGACTCTATACTCAAAATAAAACTATCTAATGCAAGATTTAAAGAAAACTAAAGAAACAAAATAGCACGATACAAGATAAGTGCAACTGTAGATACTGGTTGCCATATAAAATTCACTTTGTAGGGGTCTGACCCTTTTGAGTTAGCAAAGATGCGAGAGGAAAGAGGTCTTGGTGAATCGTCATAATTAGTGAAGTGTTCTTATATTTGATGTCATATAAAATTATCCATGTTTTAGATGTCTAGCTTTAGTTTTGAGTGATTTATTAACAAATCGTATTCTAAGGAGTTGAGTTAGCAATAAAGTTCATTTCTTTATCCACATGATATTTGAGTTGTATACCTTTTATATGAAAAGAATAAAATGTAGTGTTAGATGGTACTTGTTGTTGTTAGTGGTTGTTGGAGGCATCTCATGGAACTAGTCGATTTGAGATTAAAAAGAGAAGAAAAAAAATGATGAAGTGGAAGGTGGGGCTTGGTGTTAGTGTGTGTGTGTAAGTTATACAACAAGACTATCGATTTTAGATTTTGGAATAAGTAATGGTTGTATAGATATGGTGTATGGAAATTGTTCTTTTTAGATTGCTTTTGATATGGATGTTCACGGGGTTACTCTTTTATTCCCGCAGAAGTGTACAAGTACTTCTACCAGCATCCTTGGATTAAACTTCCCAACCCCTATTACTCTTCAATGATACTACAAGGTCTAACTAAATATTTTCTCTTAATTTCTGTCCTGTCTGCCTAAAGAAAATATGTTTTTGCCTTATGAATAATGTTTTTTTGTCATCATTACTATTTTATTTCTCCGACTAAGATTGTGATCTGACTCGATTGTATTCTCAGAAGGTTGTCTATCAATTATCAATTGCCCTATTCTGAACATGTGTAGATTACTAGAAATGTTAAGGTTCACCTTTATATCACTTCCTCCATTCTACTTTATGTAGCTTTTCTCTTTGAAGTTTCTTCTAAAAACAAGGACAACTTTTATATTTGGAGACTCTTTGACCTTAAACTTACCATTTTACTCGTAGTTGCATATCTTTAAAGATATAAAAATTTTATGACATGTGTAAGATCAAAAGTCGAAAGATACTTTTGATATAGGTTAAAGGTTTTTTTTTTCTTTTTCGAAGTTCATGTCTAATCAAATACTACCACGTAGAATTAAAAAATGGGAATATTTTTCAATATCTTATCATATTTACTAGTACACTGTGCGCTACAAAAAAGATGCCCAAGTGCGCGATGAATAAAGAATAGCAAAAACGTCTTAGAATTAAGACAGAGTTTGAACCGTTTATAAGGGGCTGCTAGCTGCTCGACCAGATAGAAGACATTATCATGAATACATATAAGACTTCAATATATCGTATTCAACTCTTATCTTAAAAAACTTCAATACATCGTATACAACTCTTATCTTAAAAAAGCCTTAGGTATTCTCTTGGATTTTTTATTTGTTAAAATTATAATGATCTTCCATTTACATATTCACATTTCATGTCCAGAATATTCTGTTTGGATTAACCCATAGTTCAAAACAATCAACCTAAAAAAGGAAGTTCTACTAATAAGAATTGTTGATTTTAATGTGTCTTTTCTTAATTTCATTTTGGAAGTAATTTCTATTATTGTTGAAATTATTTAGTGTGTGTGTTCTTATACCCTTTGATCATAGGCATATTTATATGCCTAAGTAGTCGATAATTGCCCATGTTTTGGTGTTGTTAAAGGACGATCTTTAATTATTGGCTTGATTTTGTGGTTGATTATGTTGATTAAGCACCTCCACACATGATTAGTGATTTCACGGACTCTCGGAGAAATTGGAGCTGAAGGGAAGAAATACAATGAAAACAAACGGTGGTGAAAAAAATTCAGGCCGTGCCATGCCATGGCTGGTTGCTCATAGACAGTATAGAGGCCCCCTAGAAGGCCCGCGCCAGGGCTTGTCGCTCAAAAGCAGTGTTGGGTCGCGAATGAGGCGCGCCGCGCCAAGATGTTCAACTTCCCAAATGGATGCTAGGCGCGATGAACGTGCGCCGCCCCAAGCGAATTCCGACTTTTCCAAGTTTTAAACATTAAATAGGAGTTCTAATTTGAATAGGACTGATTTTGAACTTTATCTACTACTATAAATTGATCCAAGGGCTACC
>JAKWJD010000973.1:0-37109 GCA_027705065.1 Solanum peruvianum | reverse complement strand
ACCATTGTTTACTTCCAGTTATTTTATTTGCTTATTAGAATGTCGTGGGTCTTGTGTCGACGTCCATCTTAATTAGTAGAGGCTTCATAGATAGATAAACATTAGTTCGCGTGAGTCTTGTTCTTTTATGTTGTTATATTGTAGACTTGAGTTGCCCTAGAGGCCACTTCGAATGGTTATTTCTAAATATTCTAAGTTTGCTTTTGAGATATGAAGTAAAGTTATATTTTGACTTCTTTTAAATGTTGAGTAAAGTATACAGCTAAGAGTTAAGATAGGTCAAGGATTTGCTTGTGGTTTTCAATGGTTCTTGAGTGCGGCCACATCCAGAGTGTAGGCTCGCAACGTTGCATTTATGATCCTTAGGTTGGAAAGGATTTTTTAGAATATAGTATATTAGGATTATATTCTGCTATGGGCTTTCTAATCCCGGATCAACTTCAAGATATTCTAAATTAACATCATGTATTTATATAACAGAGAATTCTAGGCCCGCCTATGTGGCGCTACCAAAAACATGAATTTCCTTTTAAATTTATTTATTTACAGAACTAGCCTTCCTCTTTCATGAAAAATGTGACTTTTTATGAAAAGTTGTGACTTTAATAAAGAGTTTACTTTTACCAAAAATTGGTTGTCTTTTATCAAAAGTTCTGACTTTTCTGAAAAATTGTGACTTAGATGAAGAGTTGCGACTTTTATGAAAAGTTGTGACTTTTTATGAAAAGTTGTGACTTTTTATGAAAAGTTGCGACTTTTTATGAAAAGTTGTGACTTTGATGAAAGGTTGTGACTTTATGAAAAGTTGTGACTTTTATGTAAGGTTGTGAACTTTCCGAAGGGTTGCAACTTCACCAAATAGTTGTAATCTTTCTGACAAGGCACAATAAATAATTGTTGGCACTACCTTTGTTGTCTAAAAATAGAGGATTTCCTCTCATTTTGAAACAACAAAAAAATTTAATCTTCTTCTTCTACTTCCGCAAAATTTAATATTCGTGTACTTTATTCCTATTAAGTGACTTACTGACACTACCTTTTTTATATCAATAAGTTGGTGAATAAATTGTTCCATCATGAGAGAATGTAAATCTAAAATCTTTAAACCTCTGGTAGGAGGAAATTATTTTCTCAAGAGGACATTGTGCATTCAGTGGACTCAATTATTTTCTTTCTATTTCATTCTATTTTTATAAATCATGGTATAGTTTTTTACATTCATTAATTTATGCTTTTTATACATGTTTTAAATTATGTTTTTTATGTTTCTACAAAGTTATTGTCTCTGGTTATACTGAATATATACGCATATCTTACGTATGTTCATTGTGTAGAAAATATCTACTGTTTTCAATTCCAAGAATTTACATTTTGATACTCTATATTAAATTTCATAACTTGAAGGGATAATGTGCAAGTACCCCCTCAACCTATCCCGAAATTTCAGAGACACACTTATACTATAGTAAAGTCCTATTAACCCCTGAACTTAATTTATTAATAATTTCTACCTCTTTTCGGTCTACGTGACACTATCTTGTGGGTCTAATGCTGGTTGGCTTTTTTTATTTCAAGCTAGTGCCACGTAGGCGGAAAAGGGATAGAAAATTACTTATAAAATGAGTTCAAGGGGGTAATAGGACCTTAGTATAGTATAAATGTGTCTCTGAGATTTCGGGCATAGGTTGAGGGGGTAATTGTGCATTTTCCCTAACTTAAAAGTACTATATATAAGCTTACATATTGTCTATTTTTACATAGATATGAAATTTCTCACTTATAATCTATGCAACTTAAATGTTTCTTTATATTACAAAATGTCTTTGTATATATATTCTTATTTTCTTCTTTATTTTTCTTTTAATATTGATTAAAGAACCAATGATTTATTATTTCGTGAATAATTCATTCATTAGAGGTTTCTTGAGTTATGTGATAATGACAAATAACCAAATTTATGTTGGAATATTGCTAATATTTTTTTGAGAACCTATTTTCCCATTATTTTCAATGTATGGATATTAGTAAAAAGTTAATTGCAAATTCAACACAATTATTATTTATAATCATGCGGAGCACGAACAAATTACCTAGTTTAAATAAATATATCCCTTTTAATTTTTGGAGTTATGATTGAAGCGGTAGATCGATGAGTAGACATAGAACTTGGATGTCCAATTTTCAATCTTGTATATAATTCAATTAATATTTATTCAAATCTATAAATTTTTGTCTCCATTCCAAACAACAATAAATATATTTGTTTGATCTTTCAACACCACAAACAAAAATATACCAATATATGAGTCAATGAGCACAAAAATTTTCAATTGTTGTATACATCCTGAAATTTAATTTTTGAATCAAGTAACTTGGTAAGAAAAAAATTATTTCAAATTTAAAAATATATATTTTAATTACAAAAAACTAAATATGTGTGAGACTCTAAACCTATTTATCAAGTAACAGAACAAAGTATGTGGAGTCTATTTTAAGAATTAAGAATATTAGTCATAACCCATAACCAATGAACATCTCCAAACTTAATTCCCCAAACTCTTTTTTTCATTATCTAACTTTAATCAAACATCAAATATTATTACCTTACTTTTATATTTGATTTTAAAAAGAAGAAAGCTTGAAGTTTATTGTTGGGCTCGCTGCTTTGAAAGGATTATGTGATTTTTTAAAGGAAAAAATCGCAAAAATACCATAGTGAAAAAGGTTTTAAAAAACAAATAAGTTAAAAATTTAAATGACATAGGAAAAGTTAAAAATAAAAAAAATAAAGAAAACCATAGCACCCACGAGTGCTTTTATCCAATGGGTGCTTATTTATATGTAATATCCTTATTTTTCATTTTCTTTCTTTCTCTCTCTCTCTCTCTCTCTCTCTCCTCTCTCTCTCTCTCTCTCCTCTATATATATATATATATATATATATATATATATATATATATATATATTATATATATATAATATATATATATATATATATTTCGAGCACCCAAAACCATCTACGTGGGTCTGCCCCTGGTGACATAGCTTAGTTGATCCACCTTAACTAGAAGTTTATAAGGTTCGTTGCTTTGTCAAGCAATGACATTTCTTTTCGGTATAGATTTCATGTTATAGCTCACATGTTTATGTCGGTTAATAATAAATATCCCAGAAAACTAAGTTGCTTTCAAATGTTTTATGAAGCTTATGATTTCAAGATGCATTAACCATGTTTATGATTATGATTCTATATAAAGATTTTTTGTTTACTAGGCTAACTTGGTCATGTATATCATGTCTTCCATTATGTCCCTTTATGACGATGTCTCGTTTTGTATTACATTTTTCTTATATTTAGTACATTTCATGTACTAATACATATTTGTGTCTACATTGTTTCATTAATATAGGGTTTGACGACTCTTCTCCCTCCGTTTGTGGCTATAGTGAGCACTTAGAGATTTTGAAGACTTAGGTGAGTCCTCATACTTCTAGGATAATGTCCCATTTATTGTTTCCTTATGTTTTTACACATTGTTTGTGGTGTATGGATTATGTCCTGACCACTCTTTTGATGTAATAAATGGCTTGTCTAGACTTTGATGTATATTCGCTAATGCCAAATTCTTTACTTCTCATGAAATTTCTTATTTTTATCTATTATGTTGTGTATATATATGTCAAGTGGCTTGTATAGGGACTTTCTGTTGGTTATGTAGTAAGAAATAATGGGAAATGGGGGAAGATAAAAAGAGAGGAACTTGAAGAGTTAGAAACTTGAAAAGTCCTCTTATGCTTTAATGAAAAGGCATTTGTCCCTCATCGATGGTGGAAAGAAAAATAGGAGAGTTTAAATATAGAAGCACTCCAATCAATTGTTAAAATTTTTGGAAGAGAGACCCCCCTCGCACCATTGTCGTCGCTCGCTTGGCTCGACTAAGGCTTCAGCTTTAGAAATTGATCGAGAGATTATTTTTGGACAAATTAAATAAAATGGACAAAAGGTTTCAATTAATTAATTGATAACAGAAATATTTTCAATTATTTAGTTGAGATTAACTAAAACGTTTCAACTTTTTAGTTAATTTAACCCGACTCGACTCGGATCGGTGCGACAAAGGATTGCAGCAACAAGACAGAAAAAAATCATGATTATTGAAGCATGGAAACAGACAGACTTTCTATGTAAGGTCTACATTCTTACTGATGTAGAGGATGACTTATATAATGCCTATAGTGCAATGACATCTCAAAAGAGTTGTGGGATGCACTTGATAAGAAATATAAGACAGAAAATGCATGCTTGAAAAAGTTTGTGGTCGCAAAGTTTTAGACTATAAAATGGTAGATAGTAAAATTGTTGGATTGCAAGTACAGGAACTTCAACTTATTTTTCATGATCTGATTGTTGAAGATATAGTAGTAAATGAAGCTTTTCAAGTGGCTGCAATGATCTAGAAGTTACCTCCTTCGTGGAACGACTTCAAGAATTATCTTAAGCACAAGCATAAGGAAATGAATCTTGAAGATCTTGTGATTTGACATGAGATTGAGGAAGATAATAAAACAGCAGAAAACAAGTCTCGTAAGAGTTCGACAATAATTGGAGTTAATATTGTTGAAGAAGCTCCTACCAAAGATAAAAAAAGAAAGAAGTCCAACGGACAGAAGTCAAAACAGGCCAAGAAAAAATTCAAGGGCAACTGTTACAATTGTGGTAAGGCTTGTCATAAGCCTTCTGACTATCGTGCTCCAAGAAAGAACAAAGACAAAGACAAAGCCAAAGGCAAAGGCAAAAGTCAAGCAAACATCATGGAAGAGACGGAAGATGCACATGATATGTGTGCAATGATCTCGGTGTGTAACTTAGTTGAAAATCTCAAAGAGTGAGTTCTCGACTCAGGTTCCACTCGACATATTTGCTCTACTAAACAAGTATTTTTAACATACACTCCTGCTGAGTACGATGAAGAATTGTTCATGGGAAACACAACAACATCAAGGATTGCATGAACTGGGAAAATAATATTCAAAATGATATCCCGCAGGGTGTTGACTTTGAACAGTGTTTTGCATGTCCCTACTACTAGGAAGAATTTAGTTTCTGCTGCACTATTTGTTAAGAATGGGTTTAAATGTGTCCTAGTTAGTGATAGAATTGTAATAAATAAGAATGAGATGTTCATAGAAAGAGCTACCTCAATGAGGGCCTTTTCAAATTGAATGTAATGGTTGTTGACAGTATTAATAAGAATTCTGCTTCTCTTATTGGAGTCAAATGATTTATGGCATGCCTCTTTGGGACATGTAAATTACAAAGCCTTGCAAAAATTGGTTACTCTAGAAGTATTGCCTGATCTTAAATGCGAAAAATTGAAATGTGAAATTTGCGTGGAAAGTAAGTTTGTTAAACATCCTTACAAGTCTGTTGAAAGAAATTCAAAACCTTCAGATTGAATTCACACAGATATATGCGATATGAATTCGATACCATCTCGTGGTGGAAAAAAGTATTTTATAACTTATATTGATGATTGCACTCAATTTTGTTATGTACATTTGCTTAATAATAAAGATGAAATAATTGATGCATTTCAGCAATAAAAAAATGAAGTGGAGAACCAATTGAATCTAAAGATAAAAATGATTCAAAGTCATAGGGGTGTAGAATACAAATCTCTTTTTGCAGAGATATGTTTGAAATACGGTATTATTCATCAAACTACTACACCCTATACACCACAGTCAAATGGTTTGACAGAACAGAAAAAAAGAACACTAAAGAAAATTATGAATGCCTCAATGATCAATTCTGGTTCATCGCAAAACCTTGGGGGGGAAGTCATCCTTACAACTAATAAGATATTTAATAGGGTGCCCCGTAGCAAAACACAATCAATTCCATATAAGTTGTGGAAAGGAAGGAAATCCAACTTGATATATTTTCAAAGTGTGGGTTTTTTTTGCTATGGTAGAGGTTCCTTTACCCAAAAGGGTGAAAATATGACCCAAAACGGTAGATTGTGTATTTATTGAATATGATGTGAACAATAAGGCCTGCCAGTTTTTGGTTCACAAATCTGATAATCATGAGATTTATGTTAATACAATAATTGAGTCAGATAACGCAGAATACTTTGAACACATTTATTCATATAAAACTGAATGTGAATCGAAAGTGAAAAAGCTAAACGACCACAAGAAGAATCATGGAAAATACACTACCTAGTGAGGATCCTAGGCATATCACTCGCAAATGGAAAGCCACTTATTTCAGACTAGATTTTGTGGCATAGTTGCTTGAAAATGAGCCTCAAACATTTAAAATAGTTATGTATTCATCCGAGTCAACTTATCGAAACGAAGCTGTCAATAGTGAGATCGAATCAATTTTAAGTAATCATACATTGGAATTGGCTGATCTTCCTCCAGGATATAAACCTTTAGGATAAATTGGATCTTCAAAAGGAAAATGAAAACTGATGGAACTATTGACAAATATAAGGCTAGACTTGTAGCCAAAGGAACAGATAAAAAGAAGGTCTGGACTATTTTGATACATACTCTCAAGTAACAAGGATAACATCAATTAGGAAGTTAATACCACTAGAGGCAGTGTATGATCTTAAAATTCACCAAATGGATGTAAAGACAACCTTCTTAAATGGAGAGTTGGAGGAAGAAATTTACATGGAACAACCTGAAGGGTTTATAATTCTAGTAAATAAGAGAAAGTGCAGACTTGTGAAGTCACTTTATGGGCTAAAGCAAGCACCTAAAAAATGGCATGCTAAATTCGACCAAACAATGTTGGCAAATTGATTCAAAATTAACGAATATGATAAGTGTGTATACATTAAAATATTCGAATCATGAAGTCATTGTTTGTTTGTATGTTGATGACATATTAACAATGATTAAAGATATTGACGATATAAATGCTACTAAGCTCATGATGTCCAACAAATTTGATATGAAGGACTTTGGAGTTGCTGATTTGATCTTAGGGATCAAGATTCTCAAAACTCCTCATAGACTAGCATTACCTCAATCTCATTATATTGAAAGAGTACTGGAAAAGTTCAAGTACTTGAATTTCATTGTTTTCAAAACTCCAATTGATTTAAGTTATACATTTCAAAAGAATGAAGGTGAAAGTGACTCTCAATCGGAATATGCTAGAGATTTGGGAAGTTTGATGTATATTATGAATTTTATGCGACCGATATAATATGTGCTATTAGTAAACTGAGTCGGTTCACTAGTAATCCCAATCAAACTCACTGGATGGCAATGAAATGTGTGTTGGGATATCTTAAACATACACAACACTATGTTTTGCATTATAATGAATATCCTGCTGTGGTTCAAGGATATAGTGATGCGAGTTGGATCACCCGGTCAAATGAAGTAAAATTCACAAGTGGTTATGTGTTTACAGTTAGTGGAGGAGAAGTCTCTTAGAAATCGTGCAAACAGATTTGTATCTCTCGCTCCACAATAGAATCTGAATTTCTTGTTTTAGATAAGGTTGGTGAAGAAGCTAAATGGATCCAGAATTTCCTAGAGGATATTCCATTTTGACCCAAATCTTGGGACCTATTTACATACATTGCGATAGCAAAAAAAAATACGTAGGACAGGGAGCGTTATGTACAATGGTAAGTCTCGTCACGTACGACGGAGACATAACATTGTAAGACAACTATTCTCTAGTGAAATTATCATAATTGACTATGTGACGTCAAACGATAATGTGTCAGATCCACTAACGAAAGGCCTAGTGACAGAGGTAGTTGAAAGATCATCTAAGAGAATGTGTTTACGGCTCAGGACTAGTCAGCATGGCTGTAACTCTATCTAGCAGACTAAAAATCCCAAGAGCTAGATTCAAGGAGAAAAACAAAGTTGTGACTGACGGTTCGACATTGTCAATAAACTCAATCCATTCTCTTAATGAAGACAATGTTCAGGAACAAGGTTAAGACTTTAAGGCTTGTTAATGAGTTAATGAAGCTTAAGATTTTTAATGATTTGCTAAGTTTGAATTATTTGACAAATAGTGTATCTACGAGATGACACAGTTAGAAATCACCTATTTGAGTGTGAAGTGTAAGTCGCTTCAAAGAGAATTTTGTGTCAAAAGCCTATTCTCTATACACTCATGAAATCAGGAGGTGTTCATGGCTGAAACGAACACAACCGTAAGAACCATAAACAATAAATGGTTAATTGTGCGAGATATGGTTGTCTAGCTATACACCAAAGATCGACGTTCAAACATATCACATTTACCGATTGACCGAGTATATCCAATATATTTTCACTACGGAAAGTCCAAGGAGAAACCTACTTATCCATATGCAATTAATCCTTGCCTGTAAAGTACAGATTTGTCCATGCATTTCTATGTTATAACAATTCCCCATTAATGTGGGGGATTGTGGGTATGTAGCAAGAATTAATGGAAAATGCAGGAAAGATGAAAAGAGAGCAACTTTAAAAGTTGGGAACTTGAAAAGTCCTCTTATACTTTAGATGAAAAGGTATTTGTCCCTCATCGGTGGTGTAAAGAAAAATAGGAGAGTTTAAATATAGAAACACTCCTATTAATTGTTAAAAGGGTTGGAAAGAGACAGACTCCCCTTGCGCCATCATCGCTCGCTCGGCTCGGCTATGGCTACAACTTTGTCTTTGACTTTGGAAAAAGATCGATTTAGAGAATTATCTTTTGGATAAAGTTTGTTTAAATTATTTATTTATTTATTAAATTAAATTAAATTAAATTAAATGGTCAAAACATTTTCAATTAAATTAGTTGATAACAAAAAGGTTTTCAATTATATAGTTGAGATTAACCGAAATGTTTTAGCTTTTTAGTTGATTAACCTGACTGGACTCGGATCTGCGCGATCCGTTTTATCTCAAATCTTTCCCGAGTTTTTTAAATTTCCCACCGTTTGGAAATGATTGTTTGGAAAGGTTGCAACTTTCAGGCACAAGCAGGATTATTTGAAAGGTTGCAAACTTTCATTAATGGGTGTATGGATTCTGAATGGGTTGCAACTTTCTGAACCTGTTCCTCATGCCTATAAATACCATTCATTCTTTAGAATTTTAACTTACGATTTTTCTGAATTTCTTCTTGTTCTTCTGCCCAAAAAAAAAATTCTTCGTGTACTTTACTGCTATTGAGTGGTTCGCTTACACCATAATTTTTTGTATCTATACGCTAGTGATTGAGGGGAATAATTTCCTTAAGGGGACACTATTTATTCAGTGGGCTTGATTTTTTTCTGTTCTAAGTTCCCAGATTTTGGTACATTTACAGATTTTAATTTTCTGAATTAATTTCTGTTCATCTTTCTTACTTGTTCAATAATCTTTGATTAATTCGTGTTTCTGCAAAGTTTTGTTGAAATCAGTAATTCTATTTTTCAAACACAGATTGACAATAATTTCGAGGTCTTACACACAATGTTACATCTATGGTGTACTTTGGATCGTGACAACTTCGAAGTCAGAGTCAACTCTCAATCAATTCAAAAGTCAATAGGTGAACAAAACAAAATCCGAACCAATTGTATGGATGCCAAATTTTTAATCTATGCTTAAATTGCAATTTGATCTCATTTAGGTGATTATATAATTTATTTAATGATTTTAGAGTTATGCTAAATTTCTCAATTTCATATCCAATCTGCAGATAAAAACGATATTTGAAGCCTATCAAACTAAGATCCCTAAGTCTTTCGCTACTCGAACGGACCTTAGCTATATTGATGGCTGAAACCATGTTGGCCACACTGTCGCCAACACTCGATCTAAGCTTGGTGAACTGTTATAGTGTAACAAAAATTCTCAACTTGATTCAGTTATGCCGTGATTCATCATAATCCCTCATATTCCGACTCAAATTATACGAACAAGTATCATATCATACCAACAAGTGCATCAAATGATATGAAGAAGTTTCAAAATATTTTTAAGCATAAACGTTTAAAAAGAAAAGAAAATAGAAAAAGAATTGAATTGTTACAAAAAGAATGAATCTAAAAAAAACTAACATAAAAAATCACAAATAAACAATGGGGCCAATTTTAATAGACGTTGGAAAAGGTCAATAACATATATTGTTCAAATTTATATGAATGACCGGCCTGACGGATATTACTTAATCGTAGTTACCAACCAATCGATTAACTTTTAGCATATGGCATCAATTACCAATTGGGATGTATGAGCCTTAATTAATTTGAACATGGAAAGAAGAAAGTGTTCCTTCAAATTTTACTTGTGAGATTTCATTAAATATATTACTGAAATACCCAGAAAATGCTGATTTTTGAGTGCGCATTGAATAAATTTGTGTTGTCAATTGTTTAAGTAGAAAGAAACAAAAAAGAGACAAATATAATTTATAAGATTTGTAATTAGCTTATGGTAACCTCTATAAAAGGACATCATGTAGTATACTTATAATAATCAATTATTCTTGGTGTAATTTGTGTGTCTCCGTTGAAACATTTGAGTGGAGATTGATGGAGAAGGCAAATAATAGGAGTCGTGCAAGCTATCGAATGGCAGGGGTACCAATGTCCTCGCTTTTGACCTTCTTTGCACATTTATTGTTCATAGCAATCACAACCTTACTCTTGGTTTGGCTACTACACTTCAGAGAGGGACTTTCTTTTACTTCAACCAACAAGAACAAGCTTTTCAATGTAAGTGTCTTCTCATTTATTGTATGGAACGCAAAATTGTTATCTTACATATTCCATGAAACTTTTCCTAAGAAATTAGTGACGAACAAAATTTTGTAGCTAAACAGTAAAATTCTCATTTAGGTAGGGATTACAAAAAATTCAATAAGCTAGAAGACTTTTAATTTTAGTATGGATTAGCTGGTAATACCGAAATATTCTGTAGCTAATTTCATATTTTTGTAGTAAAGAAATAGTGTTTGCGGATCAGAGGTGCAGTTTTCAAAGCTCTCCAAGACAACATAGTCATCAACTGATTTTGTTGAGTTCTAGTGCTCAATGAGTATATATAAATGCAGATAGAGTTCATGTTCTCTAGTCTCTACCATAAAAAGAAGAATTAATTAGAGTTCAAGGAAATTAGAGGCACTTGAATTGACAAGGATGAAATTAATTAATAAAATTGTTATCTAAAGAAGTTTTAGGGCCACCACTTAATTTTGTGTAGCAAGCAAATTTTTACAAACAAAATTTTAGACAAAGACGACGTACAATAATACTGATTGTAGACGTCCCACACATAAATCATACTTAAGTATTTTGATATATTTTGCTTGAGCTGAATAGTATGAGCATTGAGGCCATGCACCTTGATGCTTGTCAATATTTTCAGGCTTGCAATAGTGATGCTAACTTTACTCCCTCTGTATGCATGCACTCATGCAGCTTCATCCATTCTTTATGGTCATTGGATTTGTCCTAGTTCTCGGAGAAGGTGTATTGTTTTTATTTTGTTATATATACAAAACATAACTTCTTTTACTCATGGATTATGTTTTCATGCACTCTTTATCTTACCCTTAGCTTGTATTGGTTTTAAAATTTCAATAGGTTTAGACTAAATTATTTATGAATGTGCTTTTATTATTTACAGCTATAATGACATTTACCACTATCCCAGCAAAAAGGAGGACAAGAAAATACTTTCACATGTTTCTGCATTTGATTGGACTTGGTTGTAGCATTGTTAGCCTATTTTGTATTTTCAAATTTCAGCATGATACTCGAAAAGTTGACCTTCTTACCTTGCATTCCTGGATTGGCATTTCCACCGTTAGATTATATGCCTTGCTGGTAAGAAATAATTCAGATATTAATATAGTGTCTAATAAATTAAATTTCATCATTTGAAATGGATAACTCAGGTGGTTTCTTTGGTGCACATATGAATTGTATATTGTGATTAATTATCAAAGGGGTATGCTATTTACATACCGTAACTAAACTAATTAACCTTCTATTACCTCTCTAGCCTATTTTTTTATTGTAATTTTTTACATTTTTTAGACTTACTGGACATCCAAACATCTCTCATGTGCCTCAACTGTGTAGAATCACGGAGTCTACCATGTAGGGGAAAAGGTGTACATAGTTAAAGAAAGAAAAAATTTTAGGGTAATATGACCTTAATTTATTTAAGGTGCATGTCTCTATGAAATTTTGGTCATTACTTAAATCTAAGACACACTTAATAAGTAAACATGCATTAATTTATCCAAGATTTACTTGATTTATAATGTATAATTAATATTCAATTAGGGAAAAAAATAATGTCCTAACAAAAATATTAATTTTTTTCTTACAGTACTTGGTTTCATTCTTGGTATTTTTCTTCCCTGGGGCACAAAATTGGAGAAGGGCAAGGTTGGCTCCATGGCATGTTCTTTGTGGAATTACAGTTTTTTTCATGGCAATAGTTAGTACAGAGACTGGTTTGATTGAGAAATTCATGGCTTTAGGACTTCAAAAGGGCCAAGAAGCACTCATAATCAATTTCACTGCCTTATTAATTCTTCTATTTGGGATCTTGTTGGTCTGGTTGTTCTTCTCCCAGTTTCATATTAGTAGTTTGATCCTTTTGTTAATATTTTTGTAATTTGTATTTTGAAATAAGGTAGGTATTTTTAGAGAATAGTTTATCAAGTTACTGATATTGTATGAATGAATAATTATGTTAACAATGCAGAGAGATTAGAGAGAACTGAAATGAGAGAAGATATTTTCTTTACTTGTAACAGAATACAACTTTATCTATATACTTAATTAGTCTTTTCATGAATTACATGATTAACAGATATTTGTAGAAATGATTTGCTGTCAGAAATTATGGAAACATGAATTTTAATGTTCACACCAAGCTCCTTCAACAACCACGTCATTCATATTACTTCTGCAACTGAAGATGCCATAGCCCTGTACTCTCCCTTTGCTGAACTCATAGAAACTCTGGCTTGTTTCTTTTACTCAATTCTTGAATTTTTGAGATGTTAATTACATATTAATCTTTGGTTTTTGACTTTCTAATTTAATTCAACATTCATAGAGTAAGCTCATGAATTCTTTTATCCAAATTATTATAAATTGTGATCAAACAATTATGAGTAGATAAATCTGCAACTAGAGTTATGGAAACTATGAAGAATTACCCATATAAACCTAATAGTAACTCTTGAATGATGTGTAGGCATGCATTATTTTTCTCTTTTGCTTTGATTGATTTTTAATAGAGGTCCATGTTAAAACTCGTCTTATTCCTACTTGCCTTACCAAGGAGGTAAACAGTGGGAAAAAAGATTACACTACAAAGATTTTAGGCTATCAACGTCATCTAAAAGCTTGAACTTACATAGGGACAACTTATTTGGGATCAAAGGTATTGTAAAGCATGACCCATAGAGTGACCGAGTTGTGTGATGAAATTCATCTACTTAGGCAATCATCCACTTATATAATAAATAACTTACTGATCTTGCATGCTATTTACTAGACAAAGTTATGACTGTAAGGTTTCGTTGAGCTAAGTATGCGTGTGGAACACTAGCACCATAGTTTCGTCTTATATTGAGTTAAAATAAGTTAAATTATTACTTTTTTACTTGATATTATTCTCATCAATTACTTTCTACACCCACCCACCCCCACTTTATGAAAATAATATGACTGGGAGCATGAATAATAACATTTGAACCAAGTTTTAATCTTAATCTTTGTGGGATCGACTCTAAACTTCGTTAAGTTAATTGTGGCTTGTTTATTTTACTTAATGTAAAAGATGTTATAGCCATGTATCCTGCCTCTGCTGAATTCCTAGAAATTGTGGCTTGTTTTTTTACTTTAGTTCTTGAATTCTTGGGATTTTAATTACACATTGACCATTGATTTTTGACTTTGCAATTCGATTCAAAATTTTGATTTTTTAACACCCATGTTGTTTCTAAAACAAAATTAATATAGATTGTGATTAAACAATTATGAGTAACTAAATCCACAATAGGTTATGTGAATCATGAGGAATTAACGATGAAACCTAATAAATAGCAACTCTTGAATGATGTGCATGCATTTATTATTTTCTCTTTGCTTTGATTGTTTTTAATGGAGGCCTATGTTACAACTCGTCTTATTTCAATTTGTGTGACAAGGGGGTAACGAATGAGAAAGAGGATTACACAACGAAGATTTGAAGCTATCAACCTTTATCTAATAGCTTGAACTTACCAGAGATAAATAATTTGGGATCAATGTAAGGGTTAGTAAAACATACACATGTAAAGTGACCAAGTTGCGAGGTGAAATTCATCTACTTAGGCAACCATCCACTAAGATGATAAATAACTTATTGATCTTGCATGCTACAAACTAGACAAGGTTATCACTATAAGGTTCTATTGTGCTAAGGATTTGTGGGTGTAATGAAATGAAAGAAATTGTTTTCTGTTCATGATTATACAAGATATTTATACAATTACAGGGAATCTTATAAAAGGAAATCAATCAAAACAAATAAAAGAAAATAGTCTACAATAACTCTTATTATTCTGTAATATTCAAGAATCACTTTGTGATTTGCTACCATATTCTGTAATACGCCCCCTCAAGCTGAAGCATAGATATTGATCGTGCCCATCTTGTCACAAAGATAACTAACTCGAGTTCCATTCAATGCCTTGGTGAACAAATCACTTAATTGCTCCCCCGTTTTCACGGAGCTTGTGGAAATCAAATTTTCCTGAATCTTCTGACGAATAAAATGACGGCTAACCTTAATGTGTTTTGTCCTTTCATAATACACCGAATTTGAGGCTATATGAATAACAACCTGATTGTCACACCAGAGTTTTGCTAGTGTATAGTGCTTCACTACAATTTCAGATAATAGATGATATATCCATATAATCTCACACGTAGACTATGACATAGCTCTATAATTGGATTCACCACTAGATCGAGATACAACACTTTGTTTCTTAAATCTCCATGATACTATTTCCCCTCCAACAAAAACACCATAGCCTGTTGTGGATCTTAAATCAATTTTAGATCCCGCTCAATCAGCATCAGCAAAGCACTCTACACAAGTATGGCCATGATTTCCATCCAATATGCCACGTCCGGGAGCTCATTGCAAGTAACAAAGAATTTGTTATAAAGCTTCCCAATGTTTGACCGTTGGCATTGACATAAATTGGCTAACAATACTTACTACAAAGTCAATATCCGGATGAGTCACAGTGAGGTAGTTTAACTTCCCAACTAACCTCCTGTATCTCTCAGGATCATCGAAAGGATCACCATCATCTTTCATAAGATTCACATTGGGGACCATTGTAGTAGTGCAAGGTTTGATAGAAAGCTTTCCAGTGTTTGCAAGCAGGTCAAGCATATACTTTCTCTGAGATAGAAAAATTCCCTTCTTGCTTCTATTTACTTTTACTCCTAAGAAGTACTACAACTGACCCAAGTTCTTTGTATGAAATCTAGTATGCAAGAAAGACTTGGGAGAAAAGATCCCCGCATAATCACTTACTATGATGACAATGTCATCAACATATACAACAAGTAGGATAATTCTAGCTACAGAGTGTCGGTGGACTACATAATGATCACATTTGCTAATTTTTAGTCTAACCTCCTTAACTACCTTACTGAACTTGCCAAACCAAGCTTGGGGACTTTGCTTCAATCCATTCAAAGACTACTTCAAGTAACAAACTTTTCTATGCTCCCCCTGAGCAAAAAAATGGGTGGTTGCTCCATATACACTTCCTCTTGAAGATCGCCATGAAGAAATGCATTCTTGATATCCAACTGATGTAAAAGCCAATTTTCAGAAGCAGCTAAGGAAATGAATAGTCGTACAGAAGTGAGTTTGGACACCGAAGAGGAGGTGTCTAAATAATCCACCCCATAAGTCTGAGCATAGCCTTTAGCCACAAGTCTGGCCACAGAACCATTAGGATTGACTTTAACTGTGAAGACCCACTTACATCCAACTGATTTCTTTCCATTCGGTAAATTCACCAAATCCCACATGTGATTTTCCTGTAAGGCATGTATTTACTAAAGCATTGTCTTAGACCATTCAGGATGATGCAAAGCTTCCTTGACTGTTTTGGGTACAGAGGTAGAGTCAATCAAAGATCTAGACGCAGAGGATAAGTGGTCATACAAAATAAAATTAGCAATTGGATATGTGGATTTACAAATACGTGTACCTTTGCGAAGAGCAATATATAGGTCAAGGTTTTCTGAAGAATCAGATGGCGGAAGATATCATGACGAAGAAACTGGCACATGACATGTTTCATTGGTGTCTCTCCTTATTCAGTAAACTTGAACAAATGAAGGTTTTGCTAGCACAGACGGAGCAGGTTCTGAATGCACAATAGTTGATTGGTGCTCAACAAAATAACTGGGAGATGGAGGAATATCACTTAATTGTTCTTTGAAAGCGTGGGTAACTTGATAGACTAACTAGTCATCTTCCTCCTGCTGACTATTTGAAAGGAGGTGCATAGAAAAATGGGGTAATCTGAAAATACCACATCGTTTGACACCAAAATTTTCCAAGTTCAGTAGAATAACAACGATATCCCTTCTGAGTCTGAATAGCCAAGGAAAACACATTCAATGCTTTGGGATCTAACTTGGTAACAGATGGTCGAATATCTCGAGCATAACATGTACTTTCAAAAACCTTAGGTTCCACCGGAAAGAGAGACTTGTTCGGGAAAACAACACTATAAGGAATGTTACCAACAAGCACACTAGATGGCAAACAAGTTGTACAGACTGCATCTGCCCAAAATTATTTAGGAACCTTCATTTGGAACAAAAGTGCTCGAGCTATCTCAAGTAAATGCCTATTCTTCCTCTGAGCAACTCAATTTTGAGAGGTGTATCAACAAATGAAGAATAATGGAGAATACTGTGTTGTCTCATGAATGACTGAAACAATTACGACATGTATTCTTTGGCATTATCGCTCCTTAGCATACGTACCAAAGAACTGAATTGAGTTTCGACTTCATAATGAGGCATAAAAGTGATTAAAAACTTCAGAACGACTCTCTATAAAATAAATCCAAGTCATTCGAGAGAAATCATCCACAAACGTAACAATATACTTATGCCCAGTTTTGGAAGCAACAGGACATGGTCCCCAAACATCAGAATGAACTAATTCAAAAGCTGACCCAACCAGCTTATTGACCCTTAGACATATCGAGATGCGATAATGTTTTTGTGAATTGACATGACTCACAATCTAAGGAAGAAACATTTTAAAATTGGGGACAAAGCTTCTTTAACATATGTAATGAGGAATGTCCAAACCGACAATGTGCTTCGAATGGAGGCACAATACACGAGTAGGCACCAAATCGAAGCTCCCATTCATCAAGAATATAGATATTATCATATATATGCCCCTTACTAACTTTATTTGTTGTAAGATCACAAAACAAATAATGATCAGGAAATAATGAGATATAACAATTAAGGTCTCTTGTAGTTCTACCGACAGAGATCAAACTAAAGACCAACTTTCGTAGAATTAACACATATGACAAGGTGATAGTTGAGGTTGGTTTAACAGTCCCTGATCCCACAATATTACAAGTTGAACCATCAACTACCATCACAGGAGAAAGTGATTTATGTTGATTAAAAGCTAGAAAACATATTAGAATTACCTGTCGTGTGATTTGTGGCACTTGAATCAATCACCCATTTATTTGATGAGGAGAAGAGACATGTTTTCCTTGACTTCGCAAAAGTAGTAACTGAATTGGTTCCTTAAGTGATTTTTGAAAATGAGAAAATTTTGCATACTCATCAGCCAAAACAAGAATTGTCTTCTTAGTCATTTTTCTGATAAATATATCTAGTGTATTACTTAACAGAAAACAAAAGGATTTCAACAAGTGTAACCCACCAGTTCCTCTCAAATAAGTGTACCAGATTGAAGAACATACAATATGTTGTAGAATCAGCAAACTAGAAGTAGGGGTACTAAACCAAATCATATTCAACCACGTCAGAGAGCTAATACGAGCAACAAAAGGAGCAAATAATCTATAACCAAATGTCAAATTTAACTGAACAATGCTATTAACCAATTCTTGAACCTATTTTTTTTAAACCTAAATTTCTGAAAAATGAATACCGGAAGAGAAAACGAAGTACAAACTTTCAAATAGAGATTCAACACTAGAAGAATACCAGAATGTGTCGTGATTGACGAGAAGATGCCAGATCAGTAAGCAAACACAGATATGTTGGACCAAACACTAGCTAGTGGAAGAAAAGGAATTTGAGCCCTAGGCTCTGATACCATGTAATGAATGAAAGAAGTTGTTTTCTATTCATGAATATACAAGCTATTTGTACAATTACAGGGAATCATATAAAAGGAAATCAATTAAAACAAATAAAAGAAAATATTCTACAATAACTTTTATTATTATGTAATATTCTAGAATCACTTTGTGATTTGCTACCATATTCTGTAACAGTGAGGAACACTAATAGCCTATTTTCGTCTAATATTAAGCTAAAACAAGTTAAATTGTTACTTTATACTTGCTATTATTCCCATCAATTACTTTCTACACCCCCTCTTATGGAAATTATACACTAAGAGTACGAATCATAACAATTGAATTAAGTTTAAACCTTAATCCTTGTGGGATCGACTCTAACCTTCGTTAGGATATTTTTTTGAACAATGATCTCTTTATACTTCTTTTGAGAGGTGGAATTTGGACGTATTAAGGTTAGGGTACAATCTCAGTCATGGTCTCAAAATGTGATCGAGGTCGGGTCTCGAGTCGGGGTCATAGATAAGGGTTGGGGTCGGGTCTCAGGTTATGGTCATGAATGGGGTTGGGCTCAGTTCTAAAGTTGCGGTTTCAAGTTAGGTCTTAGGTATGTATTGGGTCTCAACTTAGGATCAAGTCTCGAGTTTGGATCTCAAGTAAGGGTCAGGGTCAAGTCGGGTTCAGGGTCATATTTTGGGTCAGGGTGAGGTTTGGGGTCTAGAGTTGAGGTTGTTATAAGGTCAAGGTCAAAATCGAGTCTTAGGTCAAAGTGAGGATTGGATCACGTATTAGGGTTGGGTCTGGTCTCGGGTCTAGGTTATGGTCGAGGTTGATCCTCAGATCGAGGTTGAAGTTGGGGTCGGAGTCGAGTATCGAGTCGGGATTTGGGTTAGGATCAGGTATCGAGTTAGGTCAAATCTAGGGTTGAGGTCGAGTCATGGGTTGGATTAGGTCTCGGGTCGGATCTTGGGTCTTCTCATAATTACATTTTTTGAATTGTTGTTGTTGACACCTAATTTTGACCCTCAACAATATAAATTAATCATCGAGTTTCTTTAATTTCAAACGAGTTAAAATAATTAGTTTTATAAAATTTCAAGAATATTTTGAAAGTTATTTAAAATAGTTTTGCCACTTTTTATTTAATTTTTAGATAATATATATGTGTTCCATAATTATGTATGTAATTAGTATATTTTATAAGATATTTGTAAATCATCACAAAATATTGTACATTTTAGTTAAATATTTATCAATTGACTTTAAGTTATATTTAAAATTTGGAGTTAATTATTTGTAATTAAATGAATTATTTTAAAATTGAATTAATTATTATATTTCGTTAAGATTAAGAAGCTCGTTGATTAATTATATTAATTCGTCTTACTTATTTACTAGTCGAGTTTGCTAAGTAAATTTAATTTGGTTAGCCTATTTCTATCCCATTCTCAAATATTCCTCCAGTTCATTTCTAGCAAATAGACCCAGCCCATCCCAACAATAGAATTCTTCCAGCCCACTTTCTCAATTCCAAATCCAACAATACGAAGAGTCTCATTAATCAACCTAATTCAAAAATACTGAAACCCCAGCCCAATCTTCTCTTTAGAATGACTCATCGTACAATACACACAACAACATCGGTAAACAACCGCATACATCAGTACAAATGTGATCCATATACGTCGTCTTCCTCGCGAAGAACAGCGCGCGACCGGTCGTATCAATGCGGTAATTTTTTTTAAAAAAAAGTTGTGTCCTCTTCTCTCTCTCTCCTTATCCTCTCATACAAGAGCCGTTTGAGATTCGTAAGGTGTCGAAATGTTGTAGCGTCATTGTCCTTGCTGAAAATTGAACGACCCTTTTTTGAATTCGTTGAAAATGGTACAAATTGGTACTGTTGACAGCTTTCAATGTGATCATTTCTGAGAAACATTTGAATTTCGAATTCGAATTCATCCTTATAGTAGAATTGTGGGAAAAGAGATTGAAAAGAGAAAGGAAGAGAGTTCTACCGTTAGGAACGGAATTACAAGTTAAGAGTAGGATTTCAGGAAATAGTATTTTGTAGCTAGAGAATCTGGTTAGCTGTTCGGTTATGTCGAAATCCATCGTGTAGTGGTGAAAGCTTCATGGTCAAGCTCGTCGAGTCCCGGAACGCTTCTCCAAAAAGGTAAATGTCCTCTTGATTTTAATTTCTTGTTATTAAATGTTGTGTTTATGCTTGTTAGTTAATGTTGTGTCCAGTGGCAGACCCAAGATTTTCGTTCAGAGGGTTTCGAACAATAAAAGTATAAACGTGTAAATAAGTCTTTAGAAATGGGATCCCTGAGCAACTAGGGGTGTGCAACTTAATATTCAAGGGACTTGCCACAGAGCCATCTAATTCTATTTGTTATTGAGGGGGTTCAACATATATATATATATATATATATATATATATATATATATATATATATATATATATATAGGATTCTAGTGAAACCCTTGGACCCAACGTGGGTGTGCCCCTGGTTGTGTCTATGAATAGAATGAAATTTTCAATCTCCTTTTATGAATTTACTATTGATTTTATCCATTCCAAATGCCTCTGTTTATCTCACCTATTGTTCTTGTTGATGTTGGATGATAGGCATTCTTGGTCCTAGCTTGCTCTTGTTCAATATGAATCTGTGTTTTTGCTTAATATTTGACGCCTTATCCTTTATTGTCTCACCTAGAGTTAAATGAATGAATTATGATGTCAACATTCCGAGTTCATGTGCCGCATTTACTACTCTTTTGGGTTCTTCTATTACGCTCGTTTTGATTCCTTTTATTTATAGTTGAATACATTATTATTTATGTGAAATTGTTCAAACCCCTCACTAATTCCTTTTTCCTTTATTTATGATACATTTGACATTATCCAAGTTCTTTTTGGACTCTATCCCTGCATTTTGTTGAGTTGAGATTCTTATTGAGTTGAACTTCATCATTGTTCAAGTTTTGGAAGCTGAAACAGGCCTTGAAAAGTTAAAGAATAGGTTGTATACATGTTCTATACAATCGTATACAATGATATACTAGTCGAGGTGCTGAAATATAGATCCAGACTGCGAATATACAAGTAGAAGAGAAGAAATGCAGGTGTCGTGAGTTAAAAAGAGAAGAAAATCAGGTTCGAGAGTTAAAAATGGAATTATATACACTAATATTTGGACATTATACAATTTATATACAAAAAGCAAAAATGGGCCCAAAAGCCCCAAAGTATTTAGGCAGATTTTTGGAAGATAATTGGGCCAAAGCTCATCTGATTTTTGGGCAGCTTAGTTTAGGACAGGGAATGGGGCCAGGCTCAAATCTCACTCCCTCACTCTCTCTAATGAAATTATTTGTCTTACTCTTACTTGCTTATTTGCTAATTAATCTTAAGGTTAACTTAATAAATTTCCTAAAAGATGAACCATATCCTGTATGTTGATATGTTTTAACATAATTCTTTTTTTTATCAGCTCTTATACTTTTATTTAATATATTTAGTCAAAACTTATTTATTCTTGAATTGATTTAAAATAGTTTTCATGCTCTAATTAATCAAATTGGTTCAAGTTATTATAAAAATGATCTAAAAAATAAGTTTTAATTAATCTACTTTTTGTTAAAATCCTAATGACTTGTAATTAAATTCAAATGCTTCAATTAAACCCCCTTTTCTAAAAAAGAGTAGTTCTTTGTTAGCTATTTTTTAAGTTAATATTGAAATCATTTTTTATGTTAAAACATTTTTTTAGAAAAATAGTCAAATATTTAACCAAGTCACAGGATAACCGCATGTTAGCGGATGCTTCAAATGCCTTAAAAACCATCTTAAAGCGTAAGTAAGATCCTCTTAACAATTTCTTCTAAATTTATAAAAATTCTGTTAAAATCTTTTTTAAATTAAGTTTTCTTAATTTCTTTAAAAAAATTATGTGACGACTCTTTTTCTAAGTATTTTTCCCTAATTGTTTTATAGTCAACATTTCAAAAAGTGATTTCTCTAAATCAAAGGAAAAATATGACATAACAATGGTAATGAATAATTTTTATTTGTTTGGTGCAAGATAGTTGTCAGCACACCAAAATTATTAGACGTACTTTTTCTGATTTTCACATAATTTGTCTTTTTTTTTTTAAGGTAAAAGAAGGGGTATTAGGACTTTCTTTCTATCGATTAGAATTCGATTGAATTCTAATGCACAAATTGCAAAATTAGATATGATATTATGTATTTTTTTTTAATTCCAAGACTCTAATTTAAAAAATCAAATAAAAAATGAAAGAATATACCACAACTAAGATTGATCTACTCTCTTTCTTGTTTATTTTGTGACTCTTCAAAAGTGTTGTAAAATTTTCTCTTGGATAGTATCTTAAAATCATTATATCTTAAGATTACTGAGAGACACAACTCACATACTATCTAATTATAATCACTCTTTTTCCTCTTTTTTTTTTTTTTTTTTTACCATTTTAAAGTGGTTGAAACTGTTCTTGTATAGCCTTTTCTCTTGTGTAAATTCAGCATATTGATTTAATTATTGCATTCCATTTTACAACACTCAATTTTGAAGTCATAGACAAAGTCGGATCTCCACTTCTGCCGTGTGAAATGATTGATAAGTTGTTTTCATGGGCCATATAATTTGAAGACTCATAGTTAATGTCCCTATCACTTGTCAAGATTACAAAATAAAAAATATATTCTATATTTTTCTCGTTCATGTCGCATTTGTCTCAGCACAATATTTAGTGATTAATAAATATAATTTCATAGTCGTACCTTATTCAAATTTACTAGAAAATTGAAATCAAAATATCTCTTTTGTCTATGTAAGATTTTTACAAATATTTCAATTTTTTTTTGTTGATATCAATAAATTTAGGATATATGTAGTAACTATAAATTGTAATTTGAATGAAAATATACATTCTTCGTGTGTCAAAATATGTCTAGAATGACAACGTTAGTGTCAATCAAGCTATGCCTTTGATTTAATTTCAGAAAAATAATAAACTTCACCTTTTTCTATGTCAAGCTATTTTTCTATGTTAATTTCTATTTCATGATATTTTTCTGTCTTTTTGAAAAACAGCAAATGATTTTTGGAAACTTATGTGTACGTTTTAAAATTGCGTGTTTGTGTTGCTCTCGTCTTTGCGCATACATTTTTTTGAGAAGAATTAAATATACCTACTTACATGTAACGACCGTTTAGTCGTTTGAGCAGCAGATTTTAATTCTGGAAAAACTGGCAAAGACCACGGGCACTGCGACGGACCATCACAGGCACGACGGCCCGTCGAGGGTGCATCGTTTCAGCATACTTAGAATTCTGAAATTGGATACTGAAAATCGACTCTCTGTAAATTGTGACGGACCTGCAGGACATGCCGTCACATCCACGACGAACCGTCGTGAGTTCCCGTTGCAAAACACTTCAACTTTTGAGAATTTGGTACAAGAAACGAGTTTCTGACCGTCACGACGGAGGTGCAGGACGGACCGTCACTGGTGTGACGGGCCGTCACAGTTCACCTGGATTTTGGGAGGCTGCGACGACCATCGTGACGGACCGTCGCAGGCACGACGGCCCGTCACAGGTTGCGCAAATCCCAGTCAGAATAGGTCCTCTACACGTTTTAAGGGTCGTTTTGGACTATTCTTTCCTTAATTATAAAGATTGAGGGTTAATATTAATAAGTCTAATTATTGGGGGTAAAAAGAGGTAACCTTAAGTTAATTAGTGGGTTCTATTGTCCTCTTTTAGTCTTAATTATATGATAATTAGGGTAAAGGAAAGAGGGTTTGAATAAAACAAACAGAAAGAACAAATAGAAAGAGAGGGATCGATCGAGAGGGGAGGAGAAAACGCAGCTTGAGGATTAGCTTGTTTGATCAATTCTTCGGTGTGAAGGTAGGTTATGGTTTTCATGCTACTTGTAGTAAACTCTTAATAGTGAATGTTATGTGTTGATAGTATTGTAAACCCTACTATGTGCTTAATTGTAAGCTTGCATGAATATGAATATGAAATGTGATGAATTAACAAAGCATGATGAAGCTATATTGAATCCAAATCTGAAGAAAGAACCCTAATTCACTTGTTATTGATGATGCCTTAGTATAAAAGAATGCTTGATATATTATATAATGAGATTGATGATGCCTTAGTATAAAAGAAGGCTTGATGAATTAGGGGATCGGGTGCCACGTTCCGGTACCAGGATAGAATGAATATGAGGAGGATCGGAGTGTCACGTTCCGACACCAAGATAGAATTATGGATCGGGTGCCACGTTTCGGTACCAGGATAGAATGAATATGAGGATCGGAGTGTCACGTTCCGACACCAGGATAGAATTATGGATCGGGTGTGCCACGTTCCGGTACCAGGATAGAATGAGGATCGGAGTGTCACGTTCCGACACCAGGATAGTATATGGATCGTGCCACGTTCCGGTACCAGGATAGTATATGAGGATCGGAGTGCCACGTTCCGGCACCAGGATAGAAATAGAGGAGCGGAGTGTCACGTACCGACACAAGAGGAAGAAAGATAATGAATCTTGAAAGATAATGAACATACTCAATCTAAATGAACGTAATTCCCAAATGAGTATGGTATTGAGGCTTGAGTCCTCATGTGTGAACGCGGTTGTATGTATTGATGAATTAATATTGTTACTGCTACATGTTGAGTATTGTAGTTGATTTACATTATTATGATATATACTGTTCCCTATTTTGAGTTGGCCGATGATATCTACTCAGTACTTGTGGTTGTACTGACCCCCTACTTTTACGTTTTCTTCTTTGTTATTTGTGTAATGCAGCAAACGTTCCGTCAACTTCAACTCAACAGTAGATCTAGCCAGTCTTCACTAACTTCGGAAATTCAGGGTGAGCTAATGCGTCTAGCTTGGACTGGGTCTTCTTCTTCAAGTCTTGATGCCTTGAACTTCCGGCATGGACTAGCTTCTATTTGTTTTAGCTTCTTAGACAGTTTTAGTTTAGCAATTTGAGATAGATGTTCTTGTGATGATGACTTCCAGATTTTGGGGATAACAATAATAGTTTTGAATTGTTTTATTAAAGAGTTTAAGTCTTCCACATTTCTTTTGTTGATATTGTATTAAAATGTTAAGGGTTAGATTGGTTGGTTCGCTCACATAGGAGGGTAAATGTGGGTGCCAGTCGCGTCCCCGATTTGGGTCGTGACAAACTTGGTATCAGAGCATTAGGTTCATTGGTCTCATCACACAAAAACGAGTCTATTAGAGTCTTAAGGAACGGTAGGGGGACGCCTTTACTTTTCTTTGAGATGCTATAAGACTTTAGGAAAATTCCATTCTTTCATTCTTCTTTCGTGCTACTACTTGAGTCCAATTGGTATCTAGGTGATACAAATTGGTATCTGACCATCTTCATTCTATTTCGCAGATGGTTAGAACTAGAGCAGCGACCGCACCGCAGCAGCAAGCAAACAACGGAAAGACAAGAAACGACTGAGCCAGCCACTGGGGCTGTGTTAGCTCGAGGAAGAGCAGTGGCAAGAGGCCGTGGAAGAGGTCGTGGGAGGACGTCCTCTAGAGGAAGAGGACGAGCCCCTAGCCCATCTGATGATAGGGGGTGACTCCTCCACCGAGAGGATGTAGTTAGAGAGGGTGAGGAAGGGGAAACTGAACAAGGGCAGAATGAGGAAATGCCACCCCAACCTACCCCAGAGATGATCAACCAGGTACTTGCTTATCTTAGCGGGTTATCCAATCAGGGTCAGGCACCCCCAGTGGTTTCTGCACCCACACCTCCGGTTTCAGAGGTACGACATGCGGCTACTATGGCTCCCCGTATGGATGCATCATTGGGAATAGGCACATTTCCACGTCTGACTACTGGACTATTATGACAAATGATCAGCATGAACTTTTCAGTAAGTTCTTGAAATTGAAACCTCCAGTCTTAAGGGCGCAGAATCAGAGGATGCCATGATTTTCTGGTGATTGTCATGAGCTACTACACAAGATGGGCATAGTAGAACGGTTTGGCGTTGAGTTCGTGAGCTATCAGTTTCAAGGTAACGCCAAATGTGGTGGCGGTCACATGTTGAGTGTCACCCAACAGAAGCACCACCTATGACTTGGGAATCATTCTCTACCCTGTTTATGGAAAAGTATATCCCAAGGACTTTGAGAGATAGAAAAAGGGATGAGTTCTTGAGTCTCGAGCAGGTAGGATGACGGTTAACGCATATGAGGCCAAATCCCGTGCATTATCCAGATATGCCACCCAATTTGTTTCAGTCCACAAGAACGGATTCGCCATTTCGTGAAGGGGTTGAGGTCAGAGTTGCGGATTTCAGCCTTAAAGATAGCGGCAACGGCAACGTCCTTCCAAGAGGTGGTAGACTTTGTGATAGAGGTGGAAGGAGTGAAGTCAGATGACTTCACCACAACGTCGACATCAAAGAGGTTTCGAAAGGGAGGTGAGTTCAACGGTTCATATACTAGAGGACAGAGTTCGGGAGGCTACTCAGTTCGACCAATTCAGTCTTCACTACAGACTGTAGTTGGGGGTCCACCTCAGACCGGCCAACACTTCTCTGAGAGACCTATGCATGAAACCAGAGAGTGCTATGGTTGTGGGGAGATTGGACATATTAAGATATTGTCCAAAACAGAGTTATCGGCCCCCAATAGCTAGAGGTAGAGATGGTTATGGAAGAGGCCGTCATTCTGGAGGACGCGGTGGTCGAGGTAATGGTGGTCACCCAAAACTGCCGAGGTGATGGGCAAAATGGAGTCACTACATCACAACATGGTAGGGGCAACGGACAAACTAATGAAAGGGCCCATTGTTACGCTTTCCCTGGGAGATCGGAGGCAGAGACATCTGATGCTGTTATCATAGGTAATCTTCTGGTTTGTGATTGCATGGCTTCCGTATTGTTTGATCCCGGATCCACATTTTCTTATGTATCGTCCTCATTTGCTAATGGTCTAAATTTACATTGTGAATTACTTGACATGCCTATTCGTGTTTCTACTCCGGTGGTGAGTCTGTGATAGTCGAAAAAGTGTATAGGTCTTGTTTGGTGAATTTCGTGGGGAGCAACACTTATGTAGATTTGGTATCTTAGAAATGGTTGACTTTGATGTAATTCTGGGTATGACTTGGCTTTCTCCGAATTTTGCGATCTTGGATTGTAATGCCAAAACTGTGACGTTAGCCAAGCCTGGGACAGATCCGTTAGTGTGGGAGGGTGACTACACTTCCAATCCGGTGCGTATTATCTCCTTTCTTCGCGCTAAGAAAATGGTGAGTAAAAGGGTGTTTAGCTTTCTTGGCACATCTCAAGGATGACACTACCCAGTACCCTCGATTGAGTCAGTTTCGGTAGTCCGTGAGTTTTTGGATGTGTTCCCGCAGATCTTCATGGCATGCCACCGGATAGGGATATTATTTCTGCATTGATTTGGAACCGGGTACTCGCCCCATTTCTAACCCCCTTATAGAATGGCTCCCGCCGAATTAAGAGGTTAGTTAAAGGCTCAACTTCAAGAATTGTTGAGTAAAGGCTTCATTAGACCAAGTGCATCTCCTTGGGGTGCTCCGGTTTTGTTTGTTGAAGAAGAAGGATGGGAGTTTTCGGATGTGCATAGACTATAGACAACTGAACAAGGTAACTATTAAGAACAAGTATCCTCTTCCTCGCATTGATGACTTGTTCGATCAGTTACAAGGTGCTTGTGTCTTCTCTAAAATTGACTTGAGATCCGGTTATCATCAATTGAAAATACGGGGAACGGATGTGCAAAGACTGCTTTTGGACTAGGTATGGGCATTATGAATTTGTAGTTATGTCCTTTGGTCTTACAAATGCCCCCGCTGCTTTCATGAGCTTGATGAATGGGATATTTAAGCCGTATTTGGATCTCTTCGTGATCGTATTTAAGATGATATACTGGTATATTCTAAAAGTGGGAGGAACATGAGGAGCATTTGAAGAATTGTATTGGAAATGTGAGGGAGAAAGCTTTATGCTAAGTTCTCTAAGTGTGAGTTTTGGCTAGATTGTGCAGTATCCTTCTTGGGGCATGTGGTTTCTAAGGAAGGAGTGATGGTAGATCCTTCTAAGATTGAAAACAGTGAAGAATTGGGTAAGACCCACTAATGTGTCAGAAAAACGGAGTTTTGTTGGGTTAGCTAGCTACTACCGCCGATTTGTCAAGGGATTCTCTTCTATTGCTTCCCAATTGACGAACTTGACTAAGCAGAAATGGTCCATTTGTATGGTCGGATGAGTGTGAAGAAAGCTTTCAGAAAACTCAAGACTTTGTTGACTACCGCGCCTATCCTTACCTTGCCAGTGGAAGGTAAGAATTTCATTATCTATTGTGATGCATCCTATACGGGTTTGGGTGCAGTGCTAATGCAAGAAAAGAATGTGATTGCTTATGCTTCTAGACAATTAAAAGTGCATGAGCGTAACTATCCAACTCATGACTTGGAATTGGCCGCGGTAGTATTTGCATTGAAGCAATGGAGGCACTATTTATATGGGGTTAAGTGTGAATGAAATCTATACGGATCATCGTAGTTTACAGTATGTCTTACTCAAAAGATTTGAACTTAAGACAAAGGAGATGGATGGAACTATTGAAGGACTACGACATCACTATTTTGTATCATCCAGGGAAGGCGAATGTGTGGCAGATGCCTTGAGTAGAAAGGCCGGAAGCATGGGAAGTCTAGCTCATTTGCAAGCTTCTAGACGCCCATTGGCTAGAGAAGTGCAGATTTTGGCTAATGACCTCATGAGGTTAGAAGTAAATGAGAAGGGAGGATTGTTGTTGTGCTAGTGTGTAGAGGCAAGATCCTCCTTCCTGATGACAAGATTAAGGGGAAGCAGTTTGATGATGAGAAATTGATCCGGATTCGAGATAAGGTGTTGCAAGGAGAGGCTAAAGAAGCAACAATGATGAGGAAGGTGTTTTGAGGATTTAGGGAAGGGTATGTGTACCCCGCGTCGATAATTTGATCAACACTATTCTGACAGAGGCTCATAGTACGAGGTATTCTATACATCCGGGTGCAACCAAGATGTATCGCGATCTAAAGCAACACTTATGGTGGAGTAGAATGAAGCGCGATATTGTTGACTTTATTGCCAAATGTCCAAACTGTCAACAAGTAAAGTTGAACACCAAAGGCCCGGAGGAACGCTTCAGAGAATGCCCATTCCTGAATGGAAGTGGGAGAGAATCGCAATGGACTTTGTGGTCGGTCTTCCAAAGACAATGGGTAAGTATGACTCCATTTGGGTGATTGTGATAGGTTAACTAAGTCTGCTCATTTCATTCCGATCAAGGTGACTTACAATGCAGAGAAGTTAGCAAAAATCTACATCTCAGAAATCGTTCGATTGCATGGGGTTCCACTATCCATCATATCAGATAGAGGTACGCAGTTTACTTCTAAGTTTTGGAAAACATTGCATGCTGAATTAGGTACTAGATTGGACCTTAGTACTGCATTTCATCCTCAGACCGATGGTCAATCTGAGCGAACGATTCAAGTGTTGGAGGATATGCTTCGTGCATGTGTGATAGAGTTTGGTGGCCATTGGGATAGTTCTTACCTTTGGCAGAGTTTTCATACAATAATAGCTATCACTCCAGTATTGATATGGCCCCATTCGAAGCATTGTATGGGAGGAGGTGTAGATATCCCATTGGGTGGTTTGATGCATTTGAGGTTAGACCTTGGGGTACTGACCTCTTGGGATCGTTAGATAAGGTAAAGGGCATTCAAGAAAAGCTTCTAGCGGCGCAAAGTAGACAAAAGGAGTATGCAGACCGAAAGGTTAGAGATTTGGAGTTCATGGAAGGTGAACAAGTCTTGTTGAAGGTTTCACCCATGAAAGGGGTGATGCGGTTTGGAACAAGAGGTAAGCTAAGTCCAAGGTATATTGGACCATTCGAGTTACTAAGCGAATAGGGGAGGTGGCTTATGAATTAGCCTTGCCCCCAGGGCTGTCCGGAGTGCATCCGGTGTTTCATGTGTCCATGTTGAAAAGATACCACGGAGATGGAAACTACAATATCCGTTGGGATTCAGTTTTGCTTGTGAGAATTTGACTTATGAGAGGAACCAGTTGCTATTTTAGATAGAGAGGTTCGCAAGTTGAGGTCGAGAGAGATTGCATCCATCAAAGTTCAATGGAAGAATCGACCGGTTGAAGAAGCTACTTGGGAGAAGGAGGCAGATATGCAAGAAAAATACCCACATCTGTTTACAGATTCAGGTACTCCTTTTCGCCATTGTTTTTCTTTTTGATCGTTCGGGGACGAACGATGGGTAAATTGGTATCTATTGTAACGACCTGTTTAGTCGTTTTGAGCAGCAGATTTTATTCTGGGAAAAACTGGCAAAGACCACGGGCACTGCGACGGACCGTCACAGGCACGACGTCCGTCGAGGGTGCATCGTTTCAGCATACTTAGAATTCTGAAATTGGATACTGAAAATCAACTCTCTGTAAATTGTGACGGACCTGCAGGACGTGCCGTCACATCCACGAAGAACCGTCGTGAGTTCCCGTTGCAAAACACTTCAACTTTTGAGAATTTGGTACAAGAAACGAGTTTCTGACCGTCAGGACGGAGGTGCAAGACGGACCGTCACTGGTGTGACGGGCCGTCACTGGTGTGACGGGCCGTCACAGTTCACCTGGATTTTGGGAGGCTGCGACGACCATCGTGACGGACCGTCGCAGGCACGACGGCCCGTCACAGGTTGCGCAAATCCCAGTCAGAATAGGATTCCTCTACACGTTTTAAGGGTCGTTTTGGACTATTCTTTCCTTAATTATAAAGATTGAGGGTTAATATTAATAAGTCTAATTACTTGGGGGTAAAAAGAGGTAACCTTAAGTTAATTAGTGGGTTCTATTGTCCTCTTTTAGTCTTAATTATATGATAATTAGGGTAAAGGAAAGAGGGTTTGAATAAAACAAACAGAAAGAACAAAGAGAAAGAGAGGGATCGATCGAGAGGGAGGAGAAAACGCAGCTTGAGGATTAGCTTGTTTGATCAATTCTTCGGTGGAGGTAGGTTATGGTTTTCATGCTACTTGTAGTAAACTCTTATAGTGAATGTTATGTGTTGATAGTATTGTAAACCCTACTATGTGCTTAATTGTAAGCTTGCATGAATATGAATATGAAATTGTGATGAATTAACAAAGCATGATGAAGCTATTGAATCCCAAATCTTGAAAGAACCCTAATTCACTTGTTATTGATGATGCCTTAGTATAAAAGAAGGCTTGATATATTATATAATGAGATTGATGATGCCTTAGTATAAAAGAAGGCTTGATGAATTAGGGGATCGGGTGCCACGTTCCGGTACCAGGATAGAATGATATGAGGATCGGAGTGTCACGTTCCGACACCAGGATAGAATTATGGATCGGGTGCCACGTTCCGGTACCAGGATAGAATTAATATGAGGATCGGAGTGTCACGTTCCGACACCAGGATAGAATATGGATCGGGTGCCACGTTTCGGTACCAGGATAGAATGAGGATCGGAGTGTCACGTTCCGACACCAGGATAGTATATGGATCGGGTGCCACGTTCCGGTACCAGGATAGTATATGAGGATCGGAGTGCCACGTTCCGGCACCAGGATAGAAATAGAGGAGCGGAGTGTCACGTACCGACACAAGAGGAAGAAAGATAATGAATCTTGAAAGATAATGAACATACTCAATCTAAATGAACGTAATTCCCAAATGAGTATGGTATTGAGGCTTGAGTCCTCATGTGTGAACGCGGTTGTATTTATTGATGAATTAATATTGTTACTGCTACATGTTGAGTATTGTAGTTGATTTACATTATTATTGATATATACTGTTCCCTATTTTGAGTTGGCCGATGATATCTACTCAGTACTTGTGGTTGTACTGACCCCCTACTTTTACGTTTTCTTCTTTGTTATTTGTGTAATGCAGCAAACGTTCCGTCAACTTCAACTCAACAGTAGATCTAGCCAGTCTTCACTAACTTCGGAAATTCAGGGTGAGCTAATGCGTCTAGCTTGGACTGGGTCTTCTTCTTCAAGTCTGATGCCTTGAACTTCCGGCATGGACTAGCTTCTATTGTTTTAGCTTCTTAGACAGTTTTAGTTTAGTTAGCAATTTGAGATAGATGTTCTTGTGATGATGACTTCCAGATTTGGGGATAATAATAATAGTTTTGAATTGTTTTATTAATGAGTTTAAGTCTTCCGCATTCTTTTGTTGATATTGTATTAAAATGTTAAGGGTTAGATTGGTTGGTTCGCTCACATAGGAGGGTAAATGTGGGTGCCAGTCGCGTCCCCGATTTGGGTCGTGACATTACATTAATAAATTTGTCTTTAATTATATACTATAATATAAAGACAAATATACCTCTTATGTTTACCAAAGTTTATAACAAAAATACCCTTGTTCATAATAAAATTTCATTTTACAGTATTTTATTTTTAAAAAATTTATTATTTTTCATTTTCAAATTTTAACTGATACGCTGGAAGTACCAAGTTTAGACAATATGATAAAATTTCTAATATGAAGCTTTCTAGACAGGTTTAAACAAAGTTAGTATATATTAAAACTTGTATATTATAAGATTTGTCTACTACAAAATTATAATATACAAGTTTCAAATACTTTATAATATATACAAAATATTATGGAAAAATTTAAATTATTATTTTCAAAAGCTTTTTTAGAATAAATTGTCGTCGGTACATCTCTTATTTGTAATGAGTACTCCTTGTTTGTTTGGTGCGCGCAAATTGTCAGGTAGAGTTAATTATGGGCTTATGGCATATTCTCAAATAATTATGCCTCTATCTAGTCACCACATAATTATCTTTTGGTTCCTTCTAAATATTAAATAAATGCCAACAAGAGGCAATGCTCTGTGTTGTCTTCTTGTTTTCTTTACGACTCTAGAATACGTGCTAAATTTTTCGTGTTAGAATTCATAATTTATAGTTTATGAGTTTTCTATCATCACAAGTTACTCCCTCCGTTTCTACTTATATATCATTTTAGGTTTTACGTGTCTTAACAAATTAGATAAGTTAATCATTGCATAATTATTTAGTGATCATTTGAAGTCAAGTTTTCAATAAATGAACATAAATCAATTTGCTTTGATAAATCAATTACTTAATTTTTCTATATAGGGCAAATATATAGTTTCAAGGATAAAAACTTTCAAAAGGTAAAATAAGAAAAATAATGTCATTTATGCATTAATTTTGTGAAATGCAAATTTTAAGGACCATCTATCGTAAGGACAACATATAAGTAGAAACATAAGGAGTAATATATAGTATTGTCTCTGTCTCAATTAATATGACTCACTTTTCTTTTTAGTCAGTCCAAAAAATGACATTTTTCTGTATTAAGTAGCAATTTAACCGTAAAATTCATTTTACCCTTACACTATGTTTGGATCATTATTATCCATTGTATTATATTGTATCGTTAAAATACTTATAATGTTTGTTTTGATTGTTACTTAAAATGTATTGTATTGTATTGTTAAATTTCATTGTTACATAACAATGAAAAACCCTATTTTATGGACAACCAATTTGGTGTGTTCCTATTGTTACTAATTTCTTTCTCCAATAATATATTTACATAATATTTCAAAAATATTATTTTACCCTTTATCTTCATTATTTAAATTTAGTCAACCTTCATACCCTAGAATAATTAAGGATATTTTAGTAAATTTATAAATTACAATACAGTACGATACGATCAAACCAAATAATTAACATGTTATATTAAACAATAACAAATAATATGATATAGACAAATATTGTATATACCATACAATAGAGTACAATACAATACATCACATTATGAAACAATGGTAACAATAATCAAAACAAAGTGTTAATGAAATGATTTATAGCAACACAAATTTCATAATTCATTTTGGACCACAAGTTGTAAAAGTCTTCATTTCTTTCTTAAACTCTGTGCTGAATCAAACTACCTCACATAAAATGGATAGAAGGAATATGTAATAACCAAAATAAAAAGTGAATACTGATGTACGTTCAATAATTAATATATATTTTAAAAGTAAGAACAAATTAAAATCTGTATCTTTTTAATGACATAGAAGATTATGTTTAGATATTCCATAAAATTATGAGTGTGTATCTTTTTAATGACATAGAAGATTATGTTTAGATATTCCATAAAATTATGAGTGTACCCTACTCGATAGTTTTTTCGAGTCATTTATGATCAATTTGTGAAGCATGTTCGGAAAATCAATTGAAAAGCCATGATTTACGGAAGTTCTTTTATTTTTGGAAGATTTAAAATGTTTTAACATAGTTTTTGAAATTAGTTAGAGCTTGAGTCTCGAACAAGGGTATTTATGAGTTTGTATCTAAGTTTTTCACTTGCCAATAGTTCAAGTGATAGCACCAGCAATCTGGAGGTATGTCTCAAAGGATACCCATTCCTACTTGGAAGTGGGAGCGCCATGGATTTTGTTGAGAGTTTTCCTACCACCATGGGCGGTTATGATTCTATTTGGGTGATTTTTTGTAGGTTGACCATGTCATTATCCAAGTCTACATTCTGAAAGTGGACGACACTCAAGAATTGGTCTTCAAGCGAATCCTCCTCCTGGTTAAATATAAGCGGAAGACTAACTTAAACATTCAAAAGACACTTGCACAAAGAGTGAAATAACTGCGAATAAAATAAATTATTCAATTCACCATTAAAGAATTATTTAAAGACACTTGCACAAAGAGTAAAATATCATCTTGGTAATATTTTACTGTTCTCAGGTACATTATTAACTAGAGTTCATAAATTGACACATAAAAACATTGAATGAAAGCAAACCTAGGGATTCCCTGACGGAATAAATGCAATACGTGAAAGGCTTACGAATGTATTACTAACTTGTAAAAAATTAAAGATTAATTTATGAATTCTATAGTTTATCCTTTTGTCTCTGTAGGTTTTCCAGAAAACATATGTTATGATCACCACTTGCTTTAGCTCCACATTTTCAATTTCACTTAAATAATTGTGGTGATGCTTTCACCTGAAACGTGTGGATTTTCATTCAAAAGATTTTGAAGAGGCTATTTTGGATTGGTTTGCCAAATTATGGGAAATTGAGAAGGATGAATATTGGGGTTATGTTACTCATGGTGGCATAGAAGACAATCTTCATGGTATTTTGATAGGGTAAGTATCTACTATCACGATAATAAAAATGATTTTTAACGGCAATAAATATGCACATTAACAAAGAGTATTAAAATATTGAAAAAAAAAGTTGTAAGAAGACGATACGGAACGAGGGATCTGAAGAATGTAGTGAAAACAAAGAGGAAAAAGAGCAACAAGGTTTTTTTAGGAGGAACCACTTGAAAAACACAACTAGAAGAAGGTATCAACGGTATTTAAGAAATTAACATTTTACAATTGATTTATATCACTTCTTTCAAATTATTTTGACGTGAAGATGGAGATGAATCCTAAATTTCAAATTAATTTTATTCATGGTATGTAACTATTTATTTATTATATGTATAATTTATTTAAACATCTTATAGTTGACTTATATACTATTAATTATTTTTTATTTTTGTTGATTATGCGTGAATTTCCAGGTGAGTTTGATCATACCTTAATTGAGGAAAACATTGATAATAGATCAAATCTTTCGACGGAAGAGAATAAAGAAGAAGAGATGGATTCAAAATTTTATTTTAGTGGATACACAGTACTATTCTCATTATCCCATCTGACCCATGAAAAAAGAATGATATTTTTTTTAGTGTAGAAACTTCGTAACTAAATGAAAGAGAAGAGTTGTAGCCTAATATCATGACCCGTCGTTTTGTTATAACACATACATAAAAATCCCCTTTCTCTCTCTCTCTATATATAGTAAAACCTCAATAATTTAATATAGGAGACCATGCAATTTTATTATTTTAGAGATCTTATTTGATAAATAAATTGATATTTATTAATTTAAAGAACGGTTTGAGATTTGATGAAGGTTAATTTTGACTATGTCAAAATCATTGTATTTTACTAATTTATGTATACACAAATACAACGAATACATCAAAATCATTATATCTTACTAATTTTAACCTTATGATTTTGGGATAATAAGAACTTTCAAGATGTATTATCATAACTGATTTTTTCATAGGATATTAGAAGTGTATGAAGTGGGACAAACTGATCCGATAAGATTAATGTTTCGGATGTTATCGATTTTGTAATCCTTCTTGGACATCACATAATGTTCAGGAAGAAATAATAGAAAATTGTTTTCTATCCTGTAAAATTCGTTTTGGGGATGCAATCTCAGAGTATTTGAATGAACTCACTGGTTAAAACGTCACTCATGAACTTGATGTCATGATTAATGATCTCACTTACCACAAAAAAATGGATATCACTAACATGTTGGATTATCTGGGTGAAAGTGATACATGTTTAGAGGTCCAGAGCTTATAGAAAATCGTGGATACCATCAGAAAAAACAATGTTGATAATGAAGTTAAAGTTCATACTAGACATTTGGAACCAGTTACGTGTAGTAAGCACTTATCGCATATAGAATTATTCACAATTTTATGATGCAG
>JAKWJD010000972.1:2500-52655 GCA_027705065.1 Solanum peruvianum | reverse complement strand
CTCACTCACTCCAAATTTCTATTTGTAAAAAATAACGACACAAGGGTGATTCAAGAAACATTGATTTTAATTGTTTATCTTTATCACTCTAGGAACAACTTTATCAACTTAAAACCCATGTACTATTTCAATTTCCTTTCTTTATGATTTACAATATCTCTATTCGGTATAATATCTCGCAAATTCAAATATCTAGGAAGAAGCTTAGAGTTGAAATCGTCAGTTTTGGAAATAATTAAAATATGGAAATTTTCTTAGGTTAGAAAATTTCAGCCTAGAAAAATTGGTTAAGTCTTGAACGACAGACGGACTTACAGTCCGTAGGTCAAAAGACGGTCCATAGTCCGTGACCCTCTATCAAGACTCCCTTCAACCACTCTCTGACAAGAGCTATGGATAACCAACATGGTTCGTAGGTGGACCTACGGTCCGTAGGTGGAAAATTTGCAGTCAGTTAAGGGGAAATGCAGTTGGGTCACCTTAAAATGATCATAAATTGTAACGACCTGTTTAGTCGTTTTGAGCAGCAGATTTTATTTCTGGAAAATTGGCTGAGGCAACGGACCCCACGACGGACCGTCACAGGCACGACGGACCGTCGCAGGGTCTCGTTTCAATATACTTAGGAATTCTGAAATTGGATACTGAAAATCGACTCTCTGAACTTCGTAACGAACTTGCAGGACGGACCGTCACAGGTGTGACGGACCGTCACAGTCCACTTGGTTCTAAGAGCTGCAATGACCTGCGTGACAGGTTGCGCGAATCCCAGGCAGATTCGGATTTCTTTACAACGTTTTAAGGGACGTTTGGACTATTCTTTCCTTAATTATAGATTCGTGGGTTTATATTAATAACTCAAATTCTTGAGGGATAAAAGAGGTAACTTTGGGTTAATTAGTGGGGTATTCTTGCCATCTTTTACACTTAATTATATGTTAATTAGGGTAAAAGAAAGAGGGTTTGGAATAAGAAAAAGAGAAAGAAAGAGAGAGAGATAGATTGATCGATTGAGAGAGTCTAACGAGGAAGAAGAATATCAAAGCTTGGGATTGCTTGTTGATTCAATTCTTCGGTGGAGGTAGGTTATGGTTTTTACGATATTCGTAGTGAAACTCTTAATAGTGAATGATATTATTGGTAGTATTGTAAACCTGTCTACATGCTTATTGTATGCTTGCATGAATATGATTATGTGATTTTGATAAAACAAGCATGATGAAACTATTGAATCCCAAATCTTGAAAGAAACTTTAATCTACTTATTAATGTGATGCCTTGGTATAAAAGAAGGCTTGATGAATTAAAGTAATGGGATTGATGATGCCTCGGTATAGAGAAGGCTTGATGAACGAATAGAATGAGATTATGGATCGGAGTGTCACGTTCCGACACATAGATTAGTGGATCGGAGTGTCACGTTCCGACACATAGTATTAGTGGATCGGAGTGTCACGTTCCGACACATAGTATTAGTGGGACGGGTGTCACGAACCGACACGTAGAATTAGGGGGATCGGAGTGTCACGTACCGATACATATAGGGGATCGGAGTGTCAACACGTTTCGACACATATAGGGGATCGGAGTGTCACGTACCGACACATATAGGGGATCGGGTGTCACGAACCGACACGTAGAATTAGGGGATCGGAATGTCACGTACCGACACATAGTGGTAGGGGATCGGAGTGTCACGTACCGACACAAGATGAAGAAAGATAATGAATCTTGAAAGATGATAAATATGCTCAATTTAATAAACTTAATTCCCAAATGAGTATGGTATTGAGGCTTGAGCCCTCATGGATGAACTTGATGATACTTGTTGATGCTACATGTTGAGTTTATAGTTGACTTATAATATTAACTGATATATACTGTTTTCTATTTTGAGTTGGCCGATGATATCTACTCAGTACTTGTGGTTGTACTGACCCCCTACTTTTATGTTTTATTCTCTGTTATTTGTGGAATGCAGCAAACGTTCCGTCAACTTCAACTCAACAGTAGATCTAGCCAGTCTTCACTACCTTCGGGAATTCAGGGTGAGCTAATGCGTCTAGCTTGGACTGGATCTTCTTCTTCAAGTCTTGATGCCTTGAACTTCCGGCATGGACTAGCTTTCTATTTATTTTGTTTTCTTAGATATTCTTAGTTTAGTAATTTGAGGATAGATGTTCTTGTGATGATGACTTCCAGATTTTGGGGGATAATAATAATAGTTTTGAATTGTTTTTATTAATGAGTTTAAGTCTTCCGCATTATTTTCTGTTGATACATTGAAATGTTAAGGTTTAGATGGGTTGGTTCGCTCACATAGGAGGGTAAATGTGGGTGCCAGTCGCGTCCCCGATTTGGGTCGTGACAAACTTGGTATCAGAGCATTAGGTTCATTGATCTCATCACACAAGAACGAGTCTAGTAGAGTCTTAAGGAACGGTAGGGGGACGCCTTTACTTTTCCTTGAGAGGCTATAAGACTTTAGGAAAATTCCATTCTTTCATTCTTTCTTTCGTGCTACTACTTGAGTCCAATTGGTATCTAGGTGATACAAATTGATATCTGACCATCTTCACTCTATTTCGCAGATGGTTAGAACTAGAGCAACGACCGCACCAGCAGCAACAACGGCAAGACAAGAAACATCTGAGCCAGCCACTGGGGCTGTGGCTCGAGGAAGAACAGTGGCAAGAGGCCGTGGTAGAGGTCGTGGGAGGACGTCCTCTAGAGGAAGAGGACGAGCACCTAGTCCATCTGATGCTAGGGCGGTGACTCCTCACCCACTGAGGAGGTGATAAGAGAGGGTGAGGAAGGGGAACTGAGCAAGTGCAAAATGAGGAATTGCCACCCCAACCTACCCCAGGATGATCAATCAGGTTCTTGCTTATCTTAGCGGTTTCTGATCACGGTCAGGCACCTCCAGTGGTTTCTGCACCAACACCTCTGGTTTCAGAGGTACGACATGCGGCTATATGGCTCCCCGCATGGATGCCTCATTGGGAATATGCACATTTCCACGTCTGACTACTGGACCGATATGACAACGATCAGCACGAACTTTTCAGTAAGTTCTTGAAATTGAAACCTCCAGTCTTCAAGGGTGCAGAATCTGAAGATGCTTATGATTTTCTGGTTGATTGTCATGAGCTACTACACAAGATGGGGATAGTAGAACGGTTTGGCGTTGAGTTCGTAAGCTATCAGTTTCAAGGGAACGCCAAAATGTGGTGGCGATCACATGTCGAGTGTCAACCGACAGAGGCCACACCTATGACTTGGGCATCCTTCTCTACCCTGTTTATGGAGAAGTATATCCCAAGGACTTTGAGAGATAGAAAGGGATGAGTTCTTGAGTCTCGAGCAAGGTAGGATGACGGTTAACGCATATGAGGCTAAGTTTCGTGCTTTATCAAGGTATGCCAGCCAACTCTGTTTCAGTCCACAAGAGCGGATTCGCCGTTTTGTGAAGGGGTTGAGGTCAAAATTGCGGATTTCAGCCTTACAGGTAGCGGCTACGGCAACATCCTTCCAAGAGGTGGTAGACTTTGTGATAGAAGTGGAAGGAGTGAAGCCAGGTGACTTCACCATGACATCGACGTCAAAAAGGTTTCGAAGGGGAGGTGAGTTTAATGGTTCTTACTCTAGAGGACAGAGCTCCGGAGGTTACTCAAGTCGACCAATTCAGTCTTCACTACAGACTGTAGTTGGGGGTCCCCCTCAGAACGGTCAACACTACTCCGAGAGACCTATGCCTGACTCCAGAGAGTGTTATGGATGTGGGGAGACTGGACATATTAGGAGGAATTGTCCAAAACAGAGTTACAGACCCCCAATAGCTAGAGGTAGAGGTGGTCATGGTAGAGGCCGTTTTTCTGGAGGACGTGGTGGTCGAGGTAATGGTGGTCACCACAACAGCAGAGGTGATGGGCAAACAGGAGCCACTACGATACAACATGGTAGGGGCAATGGACAGACAAACGATAGGGCCCATTGTTATGCTTTCCCTGGGAGATCTGAAGCGGAGGCGTCTGATGCTGTTATCACAGGTAATCTTTTGGTTTGTGATTGCATGGCATCTGTTATTTGACCCTGGCTCTACGTTTTCATATGTATCTTCATCATTTGCTAATGGTCTAAATTTACATTGTGAATTACTTGACACGTGTATTCGTGTTTCTACTCCGGTGGGTGAGTCTGTGGTAGTTGAAAAGGTATATAGGTCTTGTTTGGTGAACTTTGTGGGGAGCAACACTTATGTAGATTTGGTTATTTTAGAAATGGGTGACTTCGATGTAATTCTGGGTATGACTTGGCTTTCTCCGAATTTTGCGATCTTGGATTGTAATGCTAAAACTGTGACATTAGCCAAGCCTGGGACAGATCCGTTAGTGTGGGAGGGCGACTACACTTCCAATCCGGTGCGTATATCATCTCCTTTCTTCGTGCTAAAAAATGGTTAGTAAAGGGTGTTTACTTTCTTGGCCATCTCAAGGATGACACTACCCAAGTACCTTCGATTGAGTCGGTTTCGGTAGTCCGCGAGTTTTTTGGATGTGTTCCCTGCAGATCTTCCTGGTATGCCACCAGATAGGGACATTGACTTCTGTATCGATCTTGAACCGGGCACTCGCCCATTTCTATACCCCCTTCACAATGGCCCCGCGGAGTTAAGAGAGCTGGAGTTGAAGAGATTCCAACTTCAAGAGTTGTTGAGCAAAGGCTTCATTAGACCAAGTGCATCTCCTTGGGGTGCTCCGGTTTTTGTTTGTGAAGAAGAAGGATGGGAGTTTTCGGATGTGCATAGACTACCGGCAGTTGAACAAGGTAACGATTAAGACAGTATCCTCTTCCTCGCATTGATGACTTGTTCGATCAATTACAAGGTGCTTGTGTCTTCTCGAAGATCGACTTGAGATCCGGTTATCATCAATTGAAAATACGGGCAAACGGATGTGCCAAAGACCGCTTTTCGACTAGGTATGACATTATGAATTTGTAGTGATGTCCTTTGGTCTTACAAATGCCCCGCTGCTTTCATGAGCTTGATGAATGGTATTTTAAGCCATATTTGGACCTCTTTGTGATCGTATTTATAGATGATATACTGGTATATTCTAAAAGTAAGAAGGAACATGAGGAGCATTTGAGGATTGTTTTGGAAATGTTGAGGGAGAAAAAGCTTTATGCCAAGTTCTCTAAGTGTGAGTTTTGGCTAGATGCAGTGTCCTTCTTGGGGCACGTGGTTTCTAAGGATGGAGTGATGGTGGATCCTTCTAAGATTGAGACAATGAAAATTGGGTAAGACCACTAATGTGTCAGAAATACGGAGTTTTGTTGGGTTAGCTAGCTACTACCGCCGATTCGTCAAGGGATTCTCTTCTATTGCTTCCCAATTGACGAACTTGACTAAGCAGAATGTTCCATTTGTATGGTCGGATGAGTGCGAGAAAGTTTTCAGAACTCAAGACTTTGTTGACTACCGCCCTATCCTCACCTTGACGGTAGAGGGTAAGAACTTCATTTTTATTGTGATGCATCCTATTTTTGGTTGGTCAGTACTAATGCAAGAGAAGAACGTGATTGCTTATGCTTCAAGACATTAAAGTGCATGAACGTAACTATCCAACTCATGACTTGGAATTGGCCGCGGTAGTGTTTGCATTAAGCAATGGAGGCACTATCTATATGGGGTTAAGTGTGAAGTCTATACGGATCATCGTAGTCTACAGTATGTCTTTACTCAGAAGGATTTGAACTTGAGACAAAGGAGATGGATGGAACTACTGAAGGACTACAACATCACTATTTTGTATCATCCGGGGAAGGCGAATGTTGTGGCAGATGCCTTGAGTAGAAAGGCGGGAAGCATGGGAAGTCTAGCTTATTTGCAAACTTCTAGACGCCCATTGGCTAGAGAAGTGCAGATTTTGGCTAATGACCTCATGAGGTTAGAAGTAAATGAGAAGGGAGGATTGTTAGCTTTGTGGAGGCAAGATCCTCCTTCCTTGACAAGATTAAGGGGAAGCAGTTTGATGATGAGAAATTGATCCGGATTCGAGATAAAGTGTTGCAAGGAGAGGCTAAAGAAGCAACAATTGATGAGGAAGGTGTTTTGAGGATTAAGGGAAGGGTATGTGTACCCCGCGTCGATAATCTGATCGACACTATTCTGACAGAGGCTCATAGTACAAGGTATTCTATACATCCGGGTGCAACCAAGATGTATCGGGACCTAAAGCAACACTTTTGGTGGACTTCAATGAAGCGTGATATTGTTGACTTTATTGCCAAATGTCCGAACTGTCAACAAGTAAAGTATGAACACCAAAGGCCCGGAGGAACGCTTCAGAGAATGCCCATTCCTGAATGGAAGTGGGAGAGAATCGCAATGGACTTTGTGGTTGGTCTTCCAAAGACAATGGGTAAGTATGACTCCACTTGGGTGATTGTTGATAGGTTAACTAAGTCTGCTCTTTCATTCCGGTCAAGGTGACTTACAATGCAGAGAATTAGCAAAATCTCATCTCAGAAATCGTTCGACTGCATGGAGTTCCACTCTCCATTATATCAGATAGAGGTACGCAGTTTTACTTCTAAGTTTTGGAAAACTTGCATGCTGAATTGGGTACTAGGTTAAACCTTAGTACTGCGTTCCACCCTCAGACTGATGGTCAGTCTGAGCGAACGATTCAAGTGTTGGAGGATATGTTTCGTGCATGCGTGATAGAATTTGGTGTCCATTGGATAGCTTCTTACCTTTGGCAGAGTTTTCATACAATAATATCTATCACCTCCAGTATTGATATGGCCCCATTTGAAGCATTGTATGGGAGGAGGTGTAGATCTCCCATTGGGTGTTTGATGCATTTGAGGTTAGACCTTGGGTACTGACCTCTTGAGGGATTCGTTAGATAATAAGGTGAAGGCATTCAAGAAAAGCTTCTAGCAGCGCAAAGTAGACAAAGGAGTATGCAGACCGAAAGGTTAGAGACTTGGAGTTCATGGAGGGTGAACAAGTCTTGTTGAAGGTTTCACCCATGAAAGGGGTGATGCGGTTGTGAAAAGAGGTAAGATAAGTCCAAGGTATATTGGACCATTTGAGGTACTAAAGCGAGTAGGGGAGGTGGCTTATGAATTAGCCTTACCTCCAGGGCTGTCCGGAGTGCATCCGGTGTTTCATGTGTCCATGTTGAAAAGATACCATGGGATGGAAACTACATTATTCGTTGGGATTCAGTTTTGCTTGATGAGAATTTGACTTATGAGGAGAAACCGGTTGCTATATTAGATAGAGAGGTTCGCAAGTTGAGGTCGAGAGAGATTGCATCCATCAAAGTTCAATGGAAGAATCGACCGGTTGAGGAGGCTACTTGGGAGAAGGAGGCAGATATGCAAGAAAAATACCCACATCTTTTTACAGATTCAGGTACTCCTTTTCGCAATTGTTTTTCTTCTTTTGATCGTTCAGGGACGAACGATGGGTAAATTGGTATCTATTGTAACGACCTGTTTAGTCGTTTTGAGCAGCAGATTTTATTTCTGGAAAATTGGCTGAGGCAACGGACCCCACGACGGACCGTCGCAGGGTCTCGTTTCAATATACTTAGGAATTCTGAAATTGGGTACTAAAAATCGACTCTCTGAACTTCGTAACGAACTTGCAGGACGGACCGTCACAGGTGTGACGGACCGTCACAGTCCACTTGGGTTCTAAGAGGCTGCAACGACCTGCGTGATGGACCATCGCTGTCACGACGGGCCGTCACAGGTTGCGCCAATCCCAGGCAGATTCGGATTTCTTTACACGTTATAAGGGACGTTGTGGACTATTCTTTCCTTAATTATAGATTTCGTGGGTTTATATTAATAACTCAAATTCTTGAGGGATAAAAGAGGTAACTTTGGGTTAATTAGTGGGGTATTCTTGCCATCTTTTACACTTAATTATATGTTAATTAGGGTAAAAGAAAGAGGGTTTGAATAAGAAAAAGAGAAAAGAAAAGAGAGAGAGATAGATTGATCGATTGAGAGAGTCGAACGAGGAAGAAGAATATCAAAGCTTGGGAAATTTCTTGTTGATTCCAATTCTTCGGTGGAGGTAGGTTATGGTTTTTACGATATTCGTAATGAACTCTTAATAGTGAATGATATGTATTGGTAGTATTGTAAACCTGTCTATATGCTTAATTGTATGCTTGCATGAATATGATTATGTGATTTTGATAAAACAAGCATGATGAAAACTATTGAATCCCAAATCTTGAAAGAAACTTTAATCTACTTATTATGATGATGCCTTGGTATAAAAGAAGGCTTGATGAATTAAAGTAATGGGATTGATGATGCCTCGGTATAGAGAAGGCTTGATGAACGAATAGAATGAGATTAGTGGATCGGAGTGTCACGTTCCGACACATAGATTAGTGGATCGGAGTGTCACGTTCCGACACATAGTATTAGTGGATCGGAGTGTCACGTTCCGACACATAGTATTAGTGGGACGGGTGTCACGAACCGACACGTAGATTAGGGGATCGGAGTGTCACGTACCGACACATATGGGGATCGGAGTGTCACGTTCCGACACATATAGGGGATCGGAGTGTCACGTACCGACACATATAGGGGATCGGGTGTCACGAACCGACACGTAGAATTAGGGGATCGGAGTGTCACGTACCGACACATAGTGGTAGGGGATCGGAGTGTCACGTACCGACACAGAGGAAGAAAGATAATGAATCTTGAAAGATGATAAATATACTCAATTAATAAACTTAATTCCCAATGAGTATGGTATTGAGGCTTGAGCCCTCATGGATGAACTTGATGATACTTGTTGATGCTACATGTTGAGTTTATAGTTGATTTATAATATTACTGATATATACTGTTTTCTATTTTGAGTTGGCCGATGATATCTACTCAGTACTTGTGGTTGTACTGACCCCCTACTTTTATGTTTTCTTCTCTGTTATTTGTGAATGCAGCAAACGTTCCGTCAACTTCAACTCAACAGTAGATCTAGCCAGTCTTCACTACCTTCGGAAATTCAGGGTGAGCTAATGCGTCTAGCTTGGACTGGATCTTCTTCTTCAAGTCTTGATGCCTTGAAATTCCGGCATGGACTAGCTTTCTATTTATTTTGTTTTCTTAGATATTCTTAGTTTAGTAATTTGAGGATAGATGTTCTTGTGATGATGACTTCAGATTTTGGGGGATAATAATAATAGTTTGAATTGTTTTTATTAATGAGTTTAAGTCTTCCGCATTATTTTCTGTTGATATACATTGAAATGTTAAGGTTTAGATGGGTTGGTTCACTCACATAGGAGGGTAAATGTGGGTGCCAGTCGCGTCCCCGATTTGGGTCGTGACATAAATCTTAGCACAAAATGAATTAGGTCTCTCATGACCTACCCACAGATAGATAATTGAATTATTTTTCCATAGCCACTGACCTTGCTGAACTTAGACCTTCGAGTAAAAAGTTATTCCCATTTAGTAAAGGCCTGTCGAACAGGCCCTCATGACGGACCCAACGATGGGGCGTCGGGCGCACGACGGACCGTCAATCCTGGCCGTCGTGAGGCCTCACGACAACCTTCCCAGGGGTCTTTTTGACCTTTCCCACTCCGTTTAAACCCTAAGTTACATCATTTTGACCCTAAATCATCAGATTTTAGTTAGTTTAAGCCTAGAAACATAATTAAAACATATCCAAGTCAAATCATTAAATCAAAACTTAGAAAATTAGAAGCAAGAGAGGAGAAGAAAGCTTAAGAACCCTAGTTCAAGAACGCCACAAGCTCCAGCAGTTCCAGCCCCAAAACTTAAGTATTTTTCCGTGGATTTCATCAACAGGTATATGGGATTTCACTAGTGGGTTCCTTTCACCCATTGGGTCCTTAGTTTCAGTCACTTCTTGATTCTCTTATCATGATTAAACCTAGGGTTTCTAGAACTTTGATATCACTTCATGAATTTATTAAATATATGTTCCAAATCAGATTATCATGTTATCACACAAATTATCGCATGAATTTCAGAACCCTAGCTTTGTATTTCTTTAGTTCTTGAATTACACATGCTAGGTCATATATTTCAGACACTTCAGATATACATGCCTCAGTTATAAATTCATAATTACTAGATTAATTTTTGCATTCTAAGTTTGCATGTTCAGCTTTGAGCTATCCAGTATTTTCAGAAATTTAGATATAATTAGTTAATTTACAGAATTCATTGGGAGTAGCATAATACTGAGTTGGACTAGGGTTTAGCGTACCCAATAGTCCCAGAACTACTAGCCGAGTAAGTTGTAAGTCCCATCTGTGGGCATTCAGTTTAGTGATCACGCCAGCATACCTTTATACCTTTGGCAGGGTATATTGGGTCCTCTTGATGGAGCGTATACATCGGATTCCACATTTAGCTCATGTGATTTTATTATCGGTTATTAGTAGCTCCCACAGTTCAGCAGGCTTTCTGCATTGACCATTTATCAGTATATTCAATATTCAGTTTCAGCATGTTATAAATTGATCATTGCATCCAGTTAGCTCAGAAATCAGCACATCATGTTCAGATTATTATACTTGTTTTTATGATTGTTCAGATGTTTTATTTCAACTGTACTCTATCCTACATGCTCTGTACCTTTCAAGTACTGACGCATACGTGCGCTACATCTTCTCGTGATGTAGGATCAGGTTCTCAGCATCCAGATCACGCATAGATCAATTTCCCGATCTCCAGTTCAGCAGATTCAGTGGTGAGTCCTCATTTTTCCAGGACAACAGTCATGAATTTCATTTCAGTCTTTAGTCATTTAGTTTTAGTTTTTGCTAGATTTAGCTGGGGCTTGTCCCAATATTTCTAGTCTAGTTCAGAGGCTATTTTCAGACATAGTTAGATTCAGCTTAGTATTGAGTTAATATTTCTTTTGTATTAAACTCATTGTTTTCAAATATCTCAGTTATAGAATATGGGTATTCCTCATCTTTTCATTTTAAGTATGATTTAGCTTCCGCAAAAGTTTACTATCTTTAGTATGCTCATGATCATGCCAGCAGGGTTAGCTTGGGATCACTTGTGGTCTTAGGTTTTGTGTCTGCGTCTCGGGAGTAGCTCGAGGCGTGACAAAACTTGGTATCAGAGCACTAGGTTCAAGAGCCTAAGATGTCTGAAAAAGTCGCACTAAGTAGAGTCCTTTTCATGGGTGTGAAGTGCAGCACATCTAATGTTAGGGAGGCTATAAAGTGTTTTAGGAAAAACTTCACTTTCTTGTTACTGTTATCGTGCGTAAGGTATGATCTTATTCCATTCTAACTTGACGTTCTAGGTTTTAGATCGTGCCTCCTCGTAGAGCTAACGCTAGCAATGCAAATGCCAGGAATGCAAACGCAGCTCCTCCAATCCCAGATCAAAAAGTCTCCAATGCTTAGTTCAGAAATGCCATACAGATGTTGGCTCAGAGTATGACCCACCAGAACAATCGGGTTCATGATCCTATGACTGAAAATAGTGGATCAGCAGCAGCAAGGGTCCGTGACTTTGTTAGGATGAATCCGCCTGAGTTCTTAGAATCGCAGACTAATGAAGATGCTAAGAATTTCTTGGACGAAATCAAGAAAATCTTTGAGGTGATGCAGGTTACTGGGAATTATCGGGTTAAGTTGGCGTCATACTAGCTGAAAGACATGGCTCATATCTGGTACACTTAGTGGAAGGAGAATAGGGGTGCAAATGCAACTCCTATTGCTTGGGAGTGCTTCAGTGAGACTTTTCTCGACAGGTTTTTCCCAATAGAGTTGAGAGAAGCAAAGGCCCAAAAATTCATGAACTTGAGGCAGGGAAACATGACAGTCCAAGAGTATGGGCTGAAGTTTACCAACTCTCTAGTTATGCTCCTCACATGGTTGCTGACTCCAGGGCTCATATGAATAAGTTCTTGTATGGAGTATCAGATTTGGTGAAGACAGAGTGCAGAAATGCTATGTTGCTGGGAGATATGAACATCTCTAGGCTTATGACTCATGCTCACCAGGTTGAGGGTGATAAGATTAGGGAACAGGCTTAGGAAAATAAGAAGGCTAGGACTGGGAACTATGACTATTCTCAGCAGAAATTGGGTGGTGGAAATCGCTTGTAGGGTCAGCAGAAGTTTTTCAGCTCCAGCCCCTTCATCAGGTAGTGTTCCATCCTCCAATAATAGGTATGACCAGAAGGGCAGAGCACCAGGCTGTAAGTCTCAGGGAAGTGTTTCAGAAACCAACATTTACCCCACTTGCCCTAAGTGTGGTAAGAACCGAGCGTGTGTCTTGCAGGCAAAGAAGGATGTTTTGGATGTGGTCAGTCTGGTCACAGGTTGAGGGACTGTCCTTCTAGACAGGGTCAAAGAGGTGGTAATGGTAGAGCTCAGTCTACAAATTCAGCAGCACTAGCAAGTCGCGCAACTCAGCAGGGTAACTCATCTGGTATAGGTGGCGGTCAGCGCCAAAACAAACTTTATGCTCTTCAGGCTCGCCAGGACAAGGAAGGTTCTCCTGATGTAGTCACTGGTACATTACGAGTCTTTGACCTTGATGTTTATGCATTGTTAGATCCAGGGGCTACTCTTTCTTTTGTAACTCCTTATATAACAGTCCAATTCAGTGTCAATCCAGAAACTCTCTCAGAACCCTTCTCAGTCTCTACTCTTGTCGGTGACCTAGTTATAGCTAGACGAGTATACAGAAATTGCCATGTCATAGTCTCTCAGAATGTCACCTCAGCAGATCTAGTAGAGTTAGAAATGGTAGACTTCGATGTCATTCTAGGCATGGATTGGTTACACTCATGTTATGCCTCAATCGATTGTAGAACTAGGATTGTTCGTTTTCAGCTTCCAGATGAACCAATCTTAGAATGGAAGGGTAGTATCCTAGCGCCTATGGGTCAATTTATTTCTTACCTTAAGGATAGAAAGATGATATCTAAGGGTTATCTCTATCATCTAGTTTGGGCTAAGGATTCTAGCCTTGAAACCCCATCTCTTGAGTCAGTTCCAGTAGTCTGTGAATTTCCAGAAGTATTTCCAAAAGATCTTCCCGGGGTTCCTACTGAAAGAAAAATTGACTATGAAATTGATCTCCTTCTAGATACCTGATATACCGTGGTTTCACGGTATTTCCTTAAGTTTAGTGTGTGTCCAAAAGCCTTTTTGTATTGATTTTCATGTAAGTTTTCCTTATTTGCAGGAAATATGTCCAAAGATGATTACGGAAGTTTTTGAGCGAAGAAATGCAGAAGATACCACCTATGGAGCTTATGAAGGTCCGTCGAGCTTGTTACAGTCCGTAGGTGGCATCGTAGTGAAGCTGCTGAAGGAAGATGGGGAAATCTAACTTAGTGTGGGATTACGGAAGTCCACAACGGACCGTCATAGCCACGACGGTCCATCCTGCAGGTTCTTCACAATGATCAGAGAGTAGTCCAGTACCCAAATTCCAAGAACTTTAAGTATTATGGAATGGAGACCCTCGATGGACCGTCGTCTTAAACGGTCCGTCATACCTGCCGTTGAGGGTAATGAAGAAAGCAGCAGAAGAATTTGTGAAGTATGGGACGACGGAGACCATGACGTCCCGTCGTGGCTACGACGGTCCGTCACGAGGTCCGTCGACCCAGCCGCGTTTTAAAAGATTTTCAGTAATTAGAATCCTTCTTTTATTAGGTTTTGTTTTTATTATAAATAGTTCGAAAAACCTCATTTTTGGGGTTAGACTCTTTGATAATAGACTCTTTGATATCAGACTTTTTGATAGTTAGACTTTTTTTGATATTCTTTAGTTCTCTTGTTCAAGTATTGAAGGATTAATTTCAGCAATTGTTACACTTTTTTTGGAATTGATTGTTGGTGCTTTTGTTGATTAATCAAGTAAATTTCTGGATTTTATTCTTTCTCATCAAAGTAAGTGCATGAATTTTTATATTAAATATAAAAATAGTATGATTATGACAATGGGTAACTAAACTCCATAACTAGGGTTGTGGGAACCATTGGTGAATAATGAGGTAAAAACTAACTAAAATAGCAATTCTAGAATAGTGTCTTGCATGTATTGATAATTCTTTCGTTTAGAAGTCTTTTTAACGGATGAACAACGTTAGAACTCGCCTTAATGCTACTTGACGGACCAAGAAGGTAGATAATAGGAAAAGAATTATCAACATAGATTTAGTGTTTACTATCTAATAGGCTAGTGTCGATTGGTACGAGGTAATAACTTAGTCAAATATCGAATACTTTTATTAATTTAGAAATAAAAAACCCCCTTTACTGTCTTTTGTTTTCTAGGAAAATAATTGACTAAATTATAGTAATAATAGAATAAAGTTAAGTCTGAACTATTTTCCTCGTGGGAACGATCCTAACCTTATTAGTTGGGTTCTTTACTTGATACGACCGCTTTACTTCTTATTTGAGAAGTAAGTTTGAGCGTATCAAATTTTGGCGCTGTTGCCGGAGAAAGTAGCTTTTAGATTAACTTAAACTTATTACTAAAGTTTAGTCAATATTTTCTTAATATTACTTTTTTTTAATATTATTTTTGATTCTTGCAGAACTATCTTTCTTGTATGCCAAATACACGGAGAGGAAGAGAACCCTGGTTTCCCTACGACCATGAATTAGAGCGTACACTACGCAATATGAATCGAAACTTGGGTATTAACGATGATGATCCAAACCAGAACATCTCAGCTCTAGTTGATGTTCATTGTCAGTTATTACCCGATGATCCGGGTGAAAATCAACAAATGGGACAAAATCCCGCTCCACGTCCTCAAGAATACTACAGAGGCTATAAAATATTGTAGACTCTGATGGGCCACTTGTCTCGACCCCTATACCACAAGTCCACACCTTTGTGGTAACTAGTAGTCTGATGCAAATGCTCACTGCTAGAGGTTTGTTTTTAGGGATACCTTCTGAGGACCCACATGCCCATATATCTAAGGTAAGGGCAGTGTGTAAAAGTTGTGTAGGGAGACCTGATTTGAATTTGGATGCAATAGGTCTAAGAGTATTTCCTCTCTCACTCACTGGAGAGGATGCTATTTGGTTCGCTGAGCTCCCTTATAACTCAATTTTCACTTGGAACCAACTAAGGGACATTTTCTTAGCACGTTACTACCCGGTCTCCAAGAAACTAAATCACAAAGACAGAGTGGACAACTTTGTCTTACTACCAAGAGAGTCAGTTAGCAGTTCTTGGGATAGATTCACTTCATTTTTGAGAAGTGTCCCTAATCACCGCATAGATGATGAGTCACTGAAGGAATACTTCTATCGGGGACAAAATGATAATAATAAAGTTGTATTGGATACTATAGCAGGTGGTTCTTATGGGGAGTGTCCTTATGCTGAGATTGCCGAAAAGTTAGAAAAAATCTCCCGGAATAATAAAGCTTGGAGTACTAGGAAGCCAGATACTGGAAAAAATACCTTCGCAGTGCAATCCACACACAACCCAACCATAGATGAGATTCGTGAAGAGATGGCTCAGATGAGAACTGAGCTTGGGTTGGTATTAAAACATGTCACTGGGGTGCAGAAAAGATAAATGCAGTTTACTACTTTTCTAAACCACCACCACCAAATGATGAATGTTATTATGTGGAGGATTCCTATGCGGTAAATGAGCAGATGGGGGGTTTTCGACAGAGTGCCCAAGGCTCAAATCAGGAGAAATGGCGCCAAGGTCAAGGAAACCAAGGTCGGATCTATGGTAACTATAACTGTGGGGGTCATTATGTCCGAGATGGAAATTAAAACCGCGACAACAACTTCAATAGGGGTAACTATGGTAACAAAAATGATAGGAATGGGCCATATGTTCCTCCTCAAAATTGTGAAGTTACTCCTAGGGATGGTGGAGGTAGTATGGCGCGAGTTGAGGATATGTTGCACAAAATGATGAGGAGGTTCGATGCTAGTGATGAGCACATTAAAGGGTTAAGGAGTGATTTAGCGGGTATTGGAAGAAAGTTAATACACATGCAATATCGATTAAGCAGCTTGAGTTGCATATGGACCAATTATCTACGACTGTGAACACACGGCAACCGGGCACTCTTCCTAGAAACACTGTCCAAAATCCAAAAAATGATGGACACTGTATGGTAATCACTACTCGGGGTGGTAAGCAAACCATTGACCCACCTATGCCCTTAATGAGGAAAAGGTGATAAAAGATAATGATAAAGTGGTAGAGGTTAGTGGTGAAGTAGAAGATAACACTGGAAAAGATGCTGAAGTGCCTACAAAGGTAACTCCCATGCCTAGACCACCACTCGCCTTTTCTCAAAGATTAGTGAAAAAGACCGAGGATGGTAAATATCGACATTTCATAACAATGTTTGAGAAACTTTCTATCAATGTCCCGTTGGTAGAAGCTCTAGAACAAATGCCCGGTTATGCCAAGTTTATGCAAGATCTGGTTACAAAGAAAAGATAGGTCACTTTTGAGGATGATGATAGTATGTAGCATCGTAGTGCTATTGCTACAAGATCTCTAGTGCAAAAGAAAGCAGATCCGGGTGCGTTCACTATTCCTTGTACAGTTGGGTTATTACATTTTGTGAAAGCATTATGGGATCTGGGGGCAAGCATAAATCTCATGCCCCTCTCGATTTACAAGAAGTTGGGTTTGGGTGATCCAGAGCCCACTACGATGCGGCTACTGATGGCCGATCGAACAGTAAAAAGGCCTACAGGGATACTCCACGATGTGCTAGTAAAAGTGGAGTCGTTCATATTTCCGGCAGATTTTGTTATTCTTGATTGTGAAGTCAATTTTGAAGTGCCTATTATTCTTGGGAGGCCATTCCTCGCTACAGGTAGAGCCTTAGTTGATATGGAAAAGAGGCAAATAAAATTTCGGTTGAACAATGAAGAAGTCACCTTCAACATTTGTAGGTTCATGAGGCAGAGTGGTGAGCTCCAATCGGTATCTGCTATATCCTACAAAGAAAAGATGAAGAAGCACCATGACCTAAAAAATTGAAAAACGAGAGTTTATGGTTGGGTATTTGGTGCTTTTATACAATTCTAGGTTGCGTTTGTTTCCGGGCAAGCTCAAGTCCAAATGGACTGGCCTTTATTTGATTACCCAACTATTCCCTCATGGAGAAGTTGAGTTGGAAACCAAGGAGGGTGTGCGGTTTAAGGTGAATGGACAACGAATAAAAATCTATTTCGAGCATGCTGAATCGGCGAATGTAGTGATCGATATATACCATCTTGATGAAGTCTGAGTAATAAAGTGTCTTCAGTCGTGCCCAACGTTAAATTAGGCACTGGTTGGGAGGCAACCCAATACTTATAGTTTTCTTTCTAGTAATGGTAGCATTTTCTACTAATAGTTTTTAAATTTGCAAGTAGCACATCACCAGGAAATCTACAGAAAATCACTCTGCAACAGTCATTGACGGATACATCAATGGACCATCACGCATGCGACGGACCGTCGCATGAATCCGTCGTGCCAGGTGTGTATTTCATTTATTTAAAAAATTAGTGCACATGCGACAAAACCCATGACGGACCGTCACATCTTCGATGGACCATCATCGGGGACTCGTTGTGTCATTAATCAGCATACCCGACCCAACTGGACTGGGGAATTTTAAAAATTGTCACCATTTAAAACCCCCCACCCCTTCATTTCAACCATTTCCTTCCCTCTTTCTCCCATTCCCTCCCTTTCAAACTTCCAACTTCCTACCTCTCTTCTTTATCAACTGATCACTTCCCCAAATCCCCAATTCCGAAAATCTCGTTTCTATTGGTCGGAGTCTGCTGCTGTGGTTCTGCTCTTGATAACCAAGTGCCTTATTTGCTTGTTTTTCTCCTCTTCTAAGGTATGTGTCACTGATCTCTACCCATTTACATTGCGTTATTGTTGTTCAATTACTCAGACTATTTCTTTTTAGTGGGTCTTCATTCTTTGATCTAATTTTGTCTGACCTAGGTTGAGAATCCTCAAAATTGCCTTGATAAAACTTGAGAAATTATTGCTTTAGCATTGCTAGTTTGCTAGGTAATTTGGGTTAGCAACATGTAGGTTAACACTAAGTATTCCGTTTGAGTCATAAGGGGATGATTGTGGAATCCTCAGTTCTGTTACTGAATGATAGAACGATACCCCGATGATGGACCATCGTATCCACGATGGACCATCATAGGGTCTGTTCCAACACCCCACTATTCGTTTTCTCTAAGTGTCCACCAATGGACACATGCGATGGACCGTCGTTCCAACGACGGTCCATCCTGCACAATCGTCATGGTTGTCAGAGACCCTTGTCCTAAGGGTCTCCAACTTTTTCTAAGTGTCTTCTGACGGAGATCTACGACGGACCGTCATACCCTCGACGGTCCATCCTGCACAACAGTTCTGGTTGTTAGAGAACCTAATCCTAAGGGTATCCATTTTTTTCCAAGTGTCTTCTAACGGACATCATCTACAACAGACCGTCATACCCTCGACGGTCCGTCCTGCACAACTATTCTGGTTGTCAGAGACCCTATTCCCAAGGGTCTCCATTTTTTTCAAGTGTCCTCTGACAGACATCTACGACGGACCATCATACCCTCGACGGTCCATCCTGTACAACTGTTCTGGTTGTCAGAGTCCCTATTCCGAAGGGTCTCCATCTTTTTCTAAGTGTCCACCAACGGATACATGCGATGGACCGTTGTTCCCACGACAATCCGTCCTGCACAACCGTCATGGTTGTCAGAGACCCTTGTCCTAAGGGTCTCCATTTTTTTTCCAAGTGTCCTCTGACAAACATCTACGACCGACCGTCATACCCTCGATGGTCCGTCCTGCACAACCGTCATGATGGTTAGAGACCCCTCTTCTAAGGGTCTCCATACTTTTTCTAAGTGCCCCACGATGGACATCAACGACGGACCGTCATTATCTGTCAGAGACTTTCCTTTAGGGGTCTCCACATACACATAGTTGAAGTAAGACATGACAGACCCCAAACGGTCCGTCATACTCACGACGAGCCGTCACCTGGTCCGTCGTGTTTCACTCTCACTACAGAGATGTCATTACAACTTTGATCTTATGTTTATTTTATGTTGTTTTTGCTTGTCTTTTTTGCTCCTTCTAGTACTAATAATGATTCTTTACAATTACTATATCTAATGGCACCGAAACAAGATCGAGTTTACACATGTGGGCATTCAAAGTCTGTCACCTCGTGTTCTCAACTGGTTATAGGCTCTGATGATGAGCATGATCCTGAGTACGTTCTCCCAAGCACTGCCACTCCAGCATGAGCTGCACGCGTAACAAGGGCTATGCCCAAAAAGGTGGCATCCGGCGTAGTCACTGCCTCCCAGTCTAATGAGTAGCGCACACTGACCGGCACACCTTATGGGTCAGCTACACATGAAGAAGAAGCGTATGGTTCCTTAGGAGTTTCGTGGTTATAGGAAGCCTTCTGGTCCGCAGAAGTCTTTGCACCCGCCAGAGATGTCTCGTCTGCCTCGTCTGATGAGGTTGACAGTCCAAATTCAACTTCAAGCTCACCGACTGGTGCTCTCACCCTGATTGCCGACCAGCCCAACCAGTGGTATGTCGACGGGCAATACCAAGTGTATTCAGATGCCAAGTTTCTAAATGATAAAGACTTCATGACACAAACCCTTACACTAGAGAGGCGAGTCCTTACGGGAAGTTTCTCCACCATGCCAGATATCCATAATCTCTTCACCAAACACTGGCTAGAGTGGACAACTCGTTCTTTAGGCCGCTACAGTGAGGAGTTGGTCCGAGAGTTTTACTCCTCTTATGTGGCTACTCTCCGATCAGAGATAGATAGGCGGGCTACCCCCGCTTAACAGGCCCCACTCGAGCACATTAGAGTACGCGGTGTACAGGTTGACATCTCCCTGCAATCCATCCGCCAGTATTTGTACGGAGAGGATGTTGATGCCAACAGGACCCCTCTCACCGCCGAGTTCGACTACTGGTGGCAAATTGTAAAAGATGGCCAATTCTTGCGTGAGAAATCGCTGAGAGAGACCACCAAGAGGTGTATGGCCCGGCACTTGTCTATTGATGGAGAGGGTGCCGACTGGGTAACGGAGCCGAAGGGATCCATCAGGAATGCTAACTTGACCTTCACGGTAAGTTTTTATAGTTGATTGTCCACCACTGCCTTTCCCCCACTACTGCTGATAATATAGTTAGATGGGATCGCACAATTCCGATGGCGGCGATGATAGCCGGGTTTGAGGTGGACTTTGATTAGCTTCTATAGACGGTCATGCACAAGAAGGCTTTCAAGGTCACCACTACTTACCCTTTTCCGTGCATGATATTTTCCTTATGCAGGTCCGCAGGTGTGACCATATGGCACATTGATCAGCTCAAGACTCCGCTGGGCATTGTTGATATCGGACTCATCAGGGATGAGGCCAATGAGTTGGCTTCATGTAGAGGGCCCCGTCAAGAGTTGCCTCCACTTGGTGAAAATTTGGCTGATACGGTAGCATATGCTCGAACGTCTACGCAGACTACTTCCGAAACCACTGAAACTACCCCAGTAGAGTCTATCCTGGGTAGTAGCACTACCTGTAGCTCTTCTCGCTCAAACCCTTTACCCGCTCTGGTCCCGCTTGCTAGGGTCCAGAAACTAGAGGCTTAGATGGCCACACTTCTGCATCACATTCAGCCTTGGATTTAGAGGCCTATTGCTGAGGCGAAGGAGAGCTTGGAGAATAAGATGGCCCAGCACACAGAGCGGAAGATCGCTGAGGTTCATCAGTAGTTAGATGCTTTTGAGTTGTGGGTGATAGCCCGGAAAGACCCTCACGTGGACGTGTCGACCCTTCAGGCTGCGGTTGAGAGTCTGCGAGCAGATATTGATATGATCCTAGAGGCTAGGGTGCCTGAGTCTGAGGCCCCTTCTGCAGAGCCTGCTTTAGACACAGTGTTGGCAGCTTTATTCGCCAATTCTCAGATTTCACCACCTCCCCCTCGAGAGCATGCCAAGAGGCGTAGGGCTCGATAGGAGTATGAGGCTAGAGAACGGAAGAAGGATCACCGTGAGACTGAGGCTGCGAGGAGAGCCTCGATTGCTGATAAGGAGGCGCGTGAGATCAGGGCTGTAGAGTCAGCTACTGGGGCATCTAGCTCCAGAGACGTGGAGACAGTAGGAGGCACTACTGATAGTGCTGTTGCTAATGAGGACACTACTGAGGGTGTCCAGACTACATAGGTAGTGGGTTCCGGTGAACCAGACCCACCAGCTTTCTGATCGTCGGCGCTTTGCGCCCCAGGTTTGCTTCACCTACCACTCTCGTATTTTAGTTTTTTATGCATTGGGGACAATTGAATATCTTTTTGTTAGGGGTGGGGTAATGGAAAGTGAGTGCTAGGGTGAAGTCTGAGTATCCCAATTCACGATCCTTTTTTGGGGTTTTCTTGCCTGTGTTCTTTTTCCCCAAGAGACTGATTATTTTTATTGTTGAGCCGACATGTCTATATCTTATGTACATAGTATAACTATGAAGCATGATGGCTAAAACAAAAATGATATCCTGATGTAATAAAAATGATGCATGGCTAGGAATAGTAATTGATAAATGTGTGACTCTAAGCATGACATAGAGATACACAACTGCATGACCCTAATTCTAAGACTCGGACTACGTGTCTGATAATCTGGTAGAGTAATGAGATGTCAAGTGAGTGAGGAAAATTTGAATACTCCACTATTTGTATTGAGCTAGAACTTGCCTGGTTAGTCATGCTAAAAGTAAGCTGTAATAGACAATTAGGAAAGGATCATAGGCCCTTGTTCAATATAGCCAATTTTAGCCTAAATAAAATAAAATAAAATAAAAAAATGAATGAAATTAATCCCTCTTTGATCCAAATGATTTGAGCTTAAATAGACCTTTCTTTTTCACCCCAATTGATCTTTTCTAAGAATAATGTGTTGGCCCCGGTCCCTCCTTGGACATGTGAACCTCAGTTTATGCCAAAAGCATAAGTTGAGGGTGGATAATGCAGTAAACAACCATTTCGTGGCCCTGACCCAACTTTGGGTATTGTGTACTTTCACTCATGACAAAGCCATGAGTTGAGGGTGGCTATTATGAGGAATGCTCTGGAAAGTGGGGTTGAAAGAACAAAGAGAGAGAAAGAACAAAAGTAAAGTGACTCAAGAACCAGTTGAAAGAAAAGTAAAATAAAAAAATACAATAAATACAAGCACGAAAAGAAAAGAGTCACTTACACAAATGAAGAAAGAAGGGAAAATAGCAAGGTGAAAGAATATGAGAAATTGGGTGAAACAAAATGATAAAATCTGGTACCCTTAGCCGATATGCCGAGGAGGGCAAAAAGTCACTAAAGTATACCTAGATATACCCTACCTGACCCTGAGTCTATGTTACAAGCTCAGGAAGTCCTATCGTGATCCTAAGAGTTGTATAGCGAACTAAAAGTAGTTAATATAAGTGCAAGCTTATGGGAATATGTATGAATGAGTTGTGAATTTGTTATGAGAGTGAGTGTTAAAAAGTAATCCTTAATACTCAAACTGAAATCATTGTGTGAAAAATGAGGATTTTGTTTTGAAGTGAGGACACTAGTTGCAATACCGGAAATATTAGCACCTCGGTGAGAAATTGAAGAGGATAGGTGTCAGTGCGTGGTGAGTCTGTGTCATGGTCTGGTTCCATATAATTCAAGCCTAATAGTGATAACATGCATAAACATTATGAGACTGATCGGGATTGATAACCAAATGATTGCGAAAGCTAAAATATGGATACTATTGTACAAAGATTTTGTAGTGAGTCATAGTGCGTCACTTGAGGACAAACAACGAATTTAAGTTGAGGGTGTTGATATATCGTGGTTTCACGGTACTTTTATTCTTTTTCCTTAAGTTTAGTGTGTGTACAAAAACCATTTTGTATTGATTTTTATGTAAGTTTCTCTTTATTTGCAGGAAATCTGTCCAAAGATGTACACAGAAGTTTTTTAGTGAAGAAATGTAGAAGATATTACCTACGGAGCTTATGATGGTCCGTCGAGCCTGTGACGGTCCGTAGGTGGCATCATAGTGAAGCTGCTGAAGGAAGATGGGAAAGTCTGACTTAGTGTGGGATTACAAAAGTCCACGATGGACCGTCATAGCCACGACGGTCCGTCCTACTGGTTCATCGCAATGATCAGAGAGTAGTCCAGTACCCAAATTCCAAGAAGTTTAAGTAGGATACCCTCAACGGACCGTCGTGCTTGGAACGGTCCGTCATACCTGCCATTGAGGGTAATGAAGAAAGCCGCAGAAGAATTTGTGAAGTATGGGATGACGGAGGCCATGACGTCCCATCTTGACTACGACGGTCCGTCATGAGGTCCGTCGACCCAACCGCGTTTTGACAGATTTTCAGTAATTAAAATCCATCTTTTATTAGGTTTTGTTTTTATTATAAATAGTTCATAAAACCTCATTTTGTGGTTAGAATCTATGATAATAGACTCTTTGATAGCAGACTTTTTGATAGTTAGACTTTTGGATAATCTTTAGTTCTCTTGTTCAAGTATTGAAGGATTAATTTCAGCGATTGCTACACTTTTCTGGAATTGATTGTTGGTGCTGTTGTTGATTAATCAAGTAAATTTTTGGATTTTATTCTTTCTCGTCAAAGTAAGTGCATGCATTTTTATATTAAATATATGAATAGTGTGGTTATGACCATGGGTAACTAAACTCCATAACTAGGGTTGTGGGAACAATTGGTGAATAATGAGGTAAAAACTAACTAAAATAGAAACTCTAGAATAGTGTCTTGCATGTATTGATAATTCTTTTGTTTAGAAGTCTTTTTAACGGATGGCCAACATTAGATATCGCCTTAATGCTACTTGCTGGACCAAGGATGTAGATAATAGGAAAAAAATTATCAACATAGAATTAGTGTATACTATCTAATAGGCTAGTATCGATTGGTACGAGGTAATAACTTAGTCAATTATTGAATACAATGCTTAATATGAGGTAAAGGTAAGGTTAGTATAGCAACACACGTAGACGGACCAAGGTGCGGAGTGAAATTTTCTAGATGCCGGACCAAGGATTTAGAGATACATAACTTATCACTTTACATGCAAGATACTAGGATAAAATTGTTATAGTTAGAATTATCAAGTTAGGAACCTGTGGATAACACTTAAGCCCTAGTTACTTTCATTAATTGATTAAGCTCTAAGATTTGAATCTTTTAGTTGTTTACTTTCATCTTGTTAATTACTTTCATTAATTTAGAAATAAAAACCCCCCTTTACTGTCTTTTGTTTTCTAGGAAAATAATTGACGAAATAATAGTAATAATAGAATAAAGTTAAGTCTGAACTATTTTCCTCGTGGGAACGACCCAACCTCATTAGTTGGGTTCTTTACTTGATACAGCCTCCTTACTTCTTATTTGAGAAGTAAGTTTGAGCGTATCAATACCCAGCCTATTTCTATTCCTCCTTACAGAATGGCTCCAACAAAGCTTAAGGAATTGAAAGAGCAGTTGGAAGACCTTCTAGATAAGGGTTTCATCAGACCTAGTATTTCACCATGGGGTGCACCAGTATTGTTCGTAAAGAAGAAAGATGGTTCTCTCAGAATGTGCGTTGACTATAGACAGTTGAACAAGGTCACAATCAAGAATAATTATCCCATCCCAAGGATTGATGACTTGTTTGACCAACTTCAGGGTGCTAGTCATTTCTCAAAGATAGACTTCAGATCGGGTTATCATCAGCTCAGTGTAAGAACTCAGTATGGTCATTATAAATTTGTAGTTATGTCATTTGGACAAACCAATGCTCCTGCAGCTTTCATGGATTTAATGAACAGAGTGTTCAAACACTACTTAGACTTGTTCGTTATTGTCTTCATTGATGATATCCTCATTTACTCTAGGAGTGAGAAAGAACATGCAAGTCATATGAGAGTTGTTCTGTCGGCTCTCAAAGATCGCCAGTTATTCTCTAAGTTTAGTAAATGTGAGTGTTGGTTGCAATTAGTTGCTTTCCTTGGTCACATTGTATCTAGCGAAGGGATCCGCGTAGATTCACAGAAGATAAAAGCAGTAAAACAATGTCCCAAACCTACCTCTTCTATATATATATCAGAAGTTTCTTAGGTCTAGCAGGTTATTACAAATTGTTCGTAGAAGGATTTTCAACCATAGCCTCACCATTGACTAGGTTGACTCAGTATATGGTCAAGTTCCAATGGTCTGATGACTCAAGGGATCAATATTCCTACTTGGAACTGGGATGTGATCAATATGGATTTCATCACAGGTTACCTCGTACTCGCGACAACATCACTTAAATTGGATGATAGTTGATGGAATGAATAAGTCTTCTCACTTTTTGGCGGTCAAGACTGCATATTCGGCAGAGGACTATGCCAAACTTTACCTTACTGAAATTGTGAGGTTGCATGGGGTTTCTTTGTCTATCATCTTAGATAGAGGTCCTCAGTTTGCCTCTCATTTCTGGAAGTCATTTCAAAAAGGTCTTGGTACTCAAGTTAACCTTAGTACAATGTTTCATCCACTAGACGGATGGGCAGGCAGAGCGTACCATTCAGACCTTAGAGGATATGTTGAGAGCTTATGTGATTGATTTCAAAGGTAGTTGGGATAATCACCTTCCTCTTATTGAGTTTGCCTATAATAATAGCTACCATTCCACCATTCAGATGGCCCCTTATGAGGCTTTATATGGGCGTAGATGTAGATCTCATGTTGGTTGGTTTAAAGTAGGTGAAGCAGCTTTGATAGGGATAGATTCAGTCCTTTATGCTATGGATAAAGTGAAACTCATTAGATATAGACTTAAGACAACCCAAAGTCGTCAGAAATCTTATGCATATGTAAGGAGAAGGGAACTAGAGTTCCAAGTTGATGATTGGGTTTTCTATAAAAGTCTCACCTATGAAAGGGGTGATTAGATTTAGAAAGAAAGGGAAGCTCAGTCCTAGATATGTAGGCCCTTACAAGATCATGAAAAGGATTGGCAAGGTGGCATATGAGTTAGAGTTGCCAGCAAAATTAGCAGCAGTGCATCTGGTCTTCCACATCTCACTTTTGAAGAAGTGCGTGGGTGACCCAGCCTCTATAGTTCCATTAGAGAGTGTGGCGGTAAAAGATAGTATTTCTTATGAGGATGTACCCGTTGAGATTCTTGACCGTCAGGTTAGAAGGTTGAGAAACAAAGAAGTTACTTCAGTCAAGGTTTTGTGGAGGAGTCAGTCAATTCATTTTTAGCGTAATTGCATGTACTTAGATCTAAATTCAGTCAGAATTCAATTCTCAGTGTTTAGTAGTGGGGTTTGCATCTCTCTCCCTCTATTTCAGCTAGTTTAGTCTTAGTTCGAGGACAAATGTTCCCAAGGGGGAGATAAGGTAACACCCCGTAGCCAAAATAGACCAAAAATTAGTTTTTCAGAAAAATTTGCAAGTGCTACCAACGATGCCATTGGAGGACCGTATCCTGAACCACGGTTCGTCCTGCACAACCGTCAATGGGATCAGAAACTCCCAAAAATTTCAGCCTAGAAAAATTGGTTAAGTCTTGGATGACGGACGGACTTACTGTTCATAGGTCAAACGACGGTCCGTAGTCCGTGACCGTATATCAAGACTCCCTTAAACCACTCTCTAACAAGAGCTATGGATGACCAGCATGGTTCGTAGGTGAACCTACGGTCCGTAGGTGGAAAATTTGCATCTAGTTAAGGGGAAATGTAGTTGGGTCAACTTAAAATGATCATAACTCTTAGCACAAAATGAATTAGGTCCCCCATTACCTACGCACATATACATAATTGAATTATCTTTCCATAGCCAGCGACCTTGCTAAAATCAGACCTCTGAGTAAAAGTTATGCCCATTTTAGTAAAGGCCTGTCGAACAGGCCCTCCAACGAACCCAATGACGGGGCGTCGGGCGCATGACGGACCGTCAGTTCTGGCCGTCGTGAGTCCCGACAGCAACCTTTCCAGGGGTCTTTTTGACCTTTCCCACTCCGTTTAAACCCTAATTTACGTCATTTTGACCCCAAATCATCAGATTTTAGTCAGTTTAAGCCTAGAAACATAATTAAAACATATCCAAGTCAAATCATTAAATTGAAACATAGAAAATTAGAATCAAGAGAGGAGAAGAAAGCTCAAGAACCCTAGTTCAAGAACGCCACAAGCTCTAGAAGTTCTCGCCCCAAAACTTAAGTATTTTTCCGTGGATCTCATCACCAGGGATGTGGGATTTTACTAGTGGGTTCCTTTCACCCATTGGGTCCTTAGTTTCAGTCAGTTCTTGATTCTCTTATCATGATTGAACCTAGGGTTTCTAGAACTTTTATATAACTTCAAGAATTTATTAAATATATGTTCCAAATCATATTATCATGTTATTACTCAAATTATTGCATGAATTTTAGAACCCTAAATTTGTATTTCTTTAATTCTTTAATTACACATGCTAGGTCATATATTTCAGACACTTCTGATATACATGCCTCAGTTATAAATGCATAATTACTAGATCAATTGTTGCATTCTAATTTTGCATGTTCAGTTTCGAGCTATCCAGTATTTAAAAAAACTCAGATATAATAAGTTAATTTACAGAATTCATTGGGAGTAGCAAAATATCGAGTTGGACTAGGGTTTAGCGTACCCAAAAGTCCCAGAACTACTAGCCGAGTACGCTGTAAGTCCCCTCTGTGGGCAATCAGTTTAGTGATCACTCCAGTATGCCTTTATACCTTTGGTAGGGTATATTGGGTCCTCTTGATGGAGCGTATACATCAGACTCCACATTTAGCTCACGTGATATTATTATCGATTATTAGTAGTTCCCACAGTTTAGTCAGACTCTCTGCATTGACCATTTATCAGTATATTCAGTATTCAGTTTCAGCATGTTATAAATTGGTCATTGCATCCTGTTAGCACAGAAATCAGCACATCATGTTCAGATTATTATACTTGTTTTTGTGCTTGTTCAGTTATGTTTTATTTCAGTTGTACTCTATCCTACATGCTCAGTACCTTTCAAGTACTGACGCATACTTACGCTACATCTTCTCGTGATGTAGGTTCAGGTTCTCAGCATCCCGATCACGCATAGATCGATTTCCCAATCTCCTGTTCAGCAGATTCAGTGGTGAGTCCTCATTCTCCGAGGACAACAGTCATGAGTTTCTTTTCAGTCTTTAGTCATTTAGTTTTAGTTTTTGCTAGAATTAGCTGGGGCTTGACCCAGTATTTCTAGTCTAGTTCAGAGGCATTTTTCAGACATAGTCATATTAAGCTTAGTATTGAGTTAATATTTGTTTTGTATTAAACTCATTATATTCAAATATCTCAGTTATAGAATATGGGTATTCCCTATCTTTTCATTTTAAGTATGATAATACCCATATTCAGTTATAAAATATGGGTAATATCTTTAGTATGCTCATGATCATGCCAACAGGATTAGCTTGGGATCACTTGTGGTCCTAGGTTCCGTGTCCTCGTCCTGGGGTAACTCAGAGCGTGACAAAAAAGTGAATTTGTAGTCTATTTCAAACGGCCATAACTTCTAGCTCAAGATGATGAGGTATTTCTTGACATGATTTGAAAGACGTTAGAGAGATCTTTCCAATGCCATTGAGATTGCGCATTTTCAATATCATATGAGGGAGATATGTTTATCAAAAGTTGGATTGATGAAGTGAGGGAAGTCCAAATCCGGATTTGAGGAAGGGAAAGCTAGTCTTTTTACCCATTTATTTCATATTTTGTTTTAGGGATTTATATGGGGTAAAAATAAGTTTTAGTTCACATTAGAAAATTTATTTATGTTTAGCGCTTTGAGAAAAGAGAAGAGAAGAAGGAAAAGGGAGAAGTTCATGGATTCATCACGAACGCTAAGGATTTCGAGTGGAATTCATCAGAGGTGATCCCTAACAAGGTATATGAGATCTTTTCATTTTGTCTTAGTTCACCCATACACCAACGTGATTAAATTTAGCGATTTTAGTAAGGTTGAATGATAAAAAGTGAACATTGTTAAATTCTTGTTGGTTGAGTTGTTGCATGCCTAGTGTTAATTTGATTCGTGTTTCGGGGTTGTTTTTGAGTCAAATCTATTGGTAATAAGTGTATTTATGATACCAATTTTTCGGGGGTATAATCACGGAAGTATAAAGGGTTAAGAGATGAAAAACAGAGAAGAAAAGTTGAAATGCATGTCCGAAAGGCTCTAGGCGCCGCACCTCTCATAGCTCCACATGAAAATATCTTTCCGTAGGGCCTTGGGGTGGTGCGCCAGCAAGAGCTACCCTGCTTGGCCTCTAAAGTTTGGGGACTGGCGCTCCACGCCTCTCAGAGAGCCAAGGCTCCCGTGCACCCCATTCATTCCCCATTTTTTCATACGAGTTCCTAAGTGATATACCCATGTTTTCTAGTTGATTCCAATACTCTAAGGTACACTTAAAATTCATGAAATCATCCATAAACATGAGATCATGAACCCTGAATCCATAATCTATTTCAATAAAAGTTAAGATCAAAGTTAAAGAATTTAAGCGTCAAATCTAAAAGTTAAAAAGTAAGTCAAAGAAAAGTACTTGAGAGTTGTCTTTAACAATGTTTTAACTTTGTTTCAAGACTCAAGTTTCAAGCTAAGTAAAGACTAAGAAGTAAAGAGTAAAAAGTGAACCTGAAGTTCTTTTCTTTAAAAGTATATGGGGACTCAGTATCCCCAAAGAGATTTTAAATGTTTTCACAATTAAACAAGTAAGGAAACTTTGATTTCCAAAGAGCCTTCGGGCTAGTTTTCAGAAAGGAATAATAATTTTATAAAATGAAGCAAATAGGGAAACTAGGATTTAAAAGATAGCCCTTGAGCTAAGTTTTCAGCACTAATCCTAAATCACAGCAGAAGTATGTTTTAAAAACATAAGATCCACTATATTTTAGGAGTAGTAATGAGCACCAAATTGGGGACGATCATAAGTTTAGATAACTCCCATCTCCATAAAACCATGTAGGCACCATTGGTAGAAAAGTGTCATACTTTAAGATGAACCCTTTTCACAGTAGACTAGTGGATCCATTAGGCAGTTCAGGTCTATATCTTTGGTAGGGTATAGGATGCGTTGGCAGCGTGAAGTAGATCATTGTATCATCACTATAACTCTTAAGTGATGATTTTTGGTTAGAGAAAATCCCACAGAAGTCAAATGTTTTTGTTTATCTACATCAATTTATTTGTATTTTTATATACATCTCAGATTTAATGGTATCTTTGCATACGCATAGTTAAAAACCATGTTTTAAACAACTTTTGTTTGTACTGCACTTGTTTTAAATTGCATTATATTGAAATGAGTTAGTTATTCATGAGTTGATCGAAGCTAAGGTAAGTGTTCCTTTTTACTCCTTTTGTATCTTACGTTGTTGTTTAACATTCAAACTTGCATACTCATACATTCAATGTAATGATGCAAGTTGTCCTGAGTTGTATCATGATGCAGATGCAAGTAACTAGGATCAGCATTCAGTGCACCGTTTATAAACTGCGCAACTTAGAGTCAATTGGCCAGCCTCCCTTTATTTCGGAGGACATCTTTATCATTCATCTATTTCTTTTAGTTTTCAGTTGTTAGGATGATTGAGGATCCTATCCCAAAATCCTTCTTTATTTTAAATGCTTCATAGACAGATAGTATTAGTTTTTTTAGTCTTTTCCTTTCACTTGTAATCCACTAAGACTTTTGTCGAAATTGTGGCTAATTATTAATTTTAAGCTATTACTTGATTTATATATTGTGTTTAAGTGTTCCGCTAAGTAAGACAGGACAAGGGTCCGCTCGAGGCCAACAATGGTCTTTGAGTGCCGACCACGTCCAGGGTGTAGGCTCGGGGCGTGACAAATTTGTTATTAGAGCAGAGAGTTAAACTGTCCTAGGAAGTCAATGAAGTAGTGTCTGTAGATTCCTAGTTAACAGTGTGAAGTGTGCCACATCTATAATTAGAAGGGTGCAAATTTATGAATTTCTTCACTTCTTTCATATTCCTTTCGTGCGTTAGAGTTTGATCGCTAAAAAGTTTCCTTCTAATTCGTGCCTACGCGTCTTTTAAGAGAATCATTCCTCCACGAAGAGAAATCACACGTCATCCATCCAGGAGGAATATTAAGGAACAAAAATTACCAAATGCACCTAAAGTGCAACCTCAAGGAAAAGTTACCCATGTTGAATTCCCTGAAACTATTTAGATGTTAAGTCAAGTTGCAACTCATCAAGTTTGATAGGGAGGTAATCGACAGGAAGTGACTGATACTTAGAGGATCCATGAGTTCTTAAGGATGAATCAACAAAGTTTCACAGGGTCAAGTGTTATTAAGGATCCCTAGAACTTTGTTAAAGTACTTCAGAAAATTTTTGACGTATCGCATTGTGTTGATGCGAAGAGGGTGAAACTAGTTGCATACCAAATGAAGGGTATCTCTAGAATCTTGTTTGATGAATGGACAAAGAATAGGGCTAATGATGAGCCAATAGTGAGTTTGGCTGTGTGTCAGAGTGCTTTCATGGGACGTCTCATTCCTTGAGAGTTAAGAGAGGCAATGATAAAAGATTTTCTCACCCCTAATCTGGAGTCTATGAGTGTTCATGAGTACAGTCTGAAGTTCACACAACTATCTCGTTATGCTCCAAAGATGGTTAAAGATATGAGAAATGGAATGTGTTTGTTGGTTGTTGGGTTAGGCCGTCTATCAAGAAAAGAGGGACGGGCAAGAATGCTTATTTGGGACATGGAGATTTCAAGGTTAATGGTCTGTGTGCAACGGGTAGAGGAAGAGAATCTTAGGAAAATATAGCAGTTTAAAAATAAGAGGAACAAGACGGGGAATGAATCTAGGCAGCAGAAAAGTAATGAAAACCGATCATATTTCCAACAACAACAAGGGACTTGCTCCATCATCTGCTAGTGCACTTGCACCCAGAGATAAAGTTGAGTATACTGGGCAGAAGTTAATAGTTATACTTGCACAATGTCAGAGTAGTGTGGCACAACGAGGTGATTGGGCTTCTGCATATGCTAAGTATGGTAGAACCCACCCATGAAAGTGTCATCAAGGGCATACATGTTTCTTAAAGTGTGGACAAGAGGGTCACTTCATTAAAGAGTGTCCAACGTACATTCAAAGAAATGGTACCGACAGAGAAAAAAATCCTATATGCTATCAACAGTGTCCTAGAGCAAGGGGATTCACCAGATGATGTTACTGGTATGACTCAAGTCTTTGACTTTGATGTTATGCCGTGACAGACCTTAGAGAGAGTTTATATTTTGTAACTTCATATGTTGCTATTCATTTTGATGTTATTCCCGATCAACTTAGTGAACCATTTAGTGTTTTGACACCTTTTGGTGAGTCCACTCTAGTAGAGAGAGTCTATGGTGATTGTCCTGTTTTCGTCAATCACATGCGTAACATGGCTGATTTAACTGAGTTGGACATGGTAAAGTTTGATGTCATTCTTGGTATGAACTGACTTCATGCATGTTATGCTTTAGTTGATTGTAGAACTCGAGTAGTTAAGTTTCCGCTTCCAAATGAGCCAGTCTTAGAGTGGAAAAGCAGTTCAGCAGTACCTAAGGGTCGTTTAATTTCATACCTTAAGAAAAATAAGCTATTTTCCAAGGGGTGTGTCTATCACTTTGTCCGAATTAATGACTCTAGTGTTGAGATACTTCCTATCTAGTTAGTTTCAGTTTCAGTAATAAAAGAGTTACCAGAATTTCATTCATGAGAAGCTACCCAAAGTCCCTCTTGAAAAAGGAATAGACTTTGGCATAGACATCATTCTAGATACTCATCCTATCTTTTCCACCATACATAATGTCACCAACAAAGTTGAAAGTTCATGGGCAAAATTACCCAACCCATGACTGAGAGTTGGTTGCTTTAGTATTTTCTTCAAAAGCTGTTGCCATTATCTTTATGGTGTTCATGTAGAAGTGTTCATCGATCACTAGATTTTTTTTGGCATGTCTTTAGTTAGTACGCGCTTAATCTCAGGAAAAGAATGTTTTCTATGGGTAGTACCGTCCATTTTGAGGAAGATAAGAAGAAGTTAGCAAAGGAGGTGCATAGACATGCTTGATTAGGAATTTTTTTAGTGAACTACACAGAAGGAGGTGTAGTGCTGATGAATGGGTCTGAATCATCATCAGTGTCTGAAATAAAAGGTGAGCAAGACATGACCATATCTGACTTGAATTAAAGGCAAATGTTTATAAGCAAAAGTAATGGATTTTTAACGAGGAGGAGATGGTGTATTGAAATATCAAGGTAGGTTGTGTGTACCAATTGTACATGATTGAATTACTTGAAAGCTTCACCCATAGAGGGTGTTATGAGATCTGGTAAGAAAATAAATCAGTTTGTAGAGAAGCTACTTGAGAAGGTAAAGAGGATAGGAAGAATATCTACCCACATCTTTTCGAATTCGGAGGAGTTCCGAATTGAGGTACTAATCATTTACTTGGCATTGATATTAAGTTTGCATGTTGTGTTTATATTTTTGGTTGGGTGTTTGAGTTGAATGTAAGTTGTTACACAATAGGCCTAGTAAGAAGTAATCTCATTCGAGGACGAATGTTCCCATGGAGGACATATTGCAATATCTTGCAAATTGAAATAGCTAGGAGGAAGCTTAGAAGTTGAAATAGTTAGTTTTTGAAAAAATCTAAATCTAGAAATTTTCATAAGTTAAGAAAAAGTGAGTTTCTAGTCAATTTCAAATGAACATAACTTCTATCTCAAGATTATTTGTAGATACTTATTTATATGGTTGGCAAGATCCTAGAGAGATCTTTCCAATGCCACCGAGTTTACACATTTTCGATATTGTATGAGGGAGATATGCCTATCGGAAGTTGGGCTGATGAAGTGAGAAATGTCCGATTTCGGATTTGAGGAAGGGCAAACTAGTCTTTTTACCCATTTATTTTGTATTTCGTTTTAGGTATTTATTTGGGGTAAAAATAGGCTTTATTTCAGATTAGAAAAGTTATTTTACGTTTGGTACTTTGCAAAAAAGAAACGAGAAAAAGGAAAAGGGATAAAAATGAAGGGTTCTCCAAGACCGCTAAGGGATATTCAAGTGGCATTCGTCAGGGGTGATTCCTAACAAGGTATGTGAAATCTTTTCGTGTTGGATTAGTTCATTCATACACCAACTTATTTAAATTCAGCAATTTGGGTAAGGTTGAATGATAAAAGTGAAGTTCTTGAAGAACATTGTTGAATTCTTGTTGGTTGAGTTGTTACATGCCTAGTGTTGATTTGATTCTATTTACGAGTTGTTTTATGAGTAAAATCTATTGGTATTTAGGTACTAATGATACTAAGTAATTAGGTAAAAAACCATGGAATTTTAGAGGGTTTAGAGATGCAAAACAGAGAAGAAAAGTCGAAACGCATGTCCGAAGGGCCCTGGGGCATTGCATCTCCCATAGCCCCACAGGACAATATCTGTCCGTAGGGATTTGGGGTGGCGCACAAGCCATATTTAACCAGCTTGGCCTCTAAAGTTTGGGTCCTGGCGCCCTACGCCTCTCAGAGAGACAAGGACGCCACTGCACCCCATTCTTTCCCCATTTTTTTGTACTAGTTCCTAAGTGATGTACCCATGTTTTCTAGTTGATTCCAACACTTTGAGGTACATCTAAACATCAATAAATCATCCATAAACATGATATTATGAACCTTAAATCCATAATCCAATTCAAGGAATGTTAAGATCAAATTCAAAGAAGTTAAGACTCAAGTGCAGAATATAAGAAGAAATCAAAGCAAAGTTCTTGAGAGTTCTCTAGGGTCTTTAACAAATTTTTAACATTGTTTGAAGACTCAAGTTCCAAGATACGTAAAGAGTAAGGAGTAAAGAGGAAATAGTAAAGTTGAAGTTCTTTTATTCAAAAGTATATGGGGACTAAGTGTCCCTAAAGAGATGTTTTCACAATTAAAAAAGTAAGAAACTTTAATTTCCAAAGAGCCTTCAGGCTGATATTCAGAAAGGAGTAATAGCTTTATAAAATAAAGAAAGCAGGAAGCTAGGATTTCCAAGATAGACCTTGAACTAAGATTTGACCACTAATCTCAAATCACAGAAGTACATTTTAAAAACATAAGAGCTAGTATATTTTGGGAACAATATTGAGCATCGAATTGAGGACGAGCATGAGTTCAGATAACTCACATCTACATAATACCATGTAACCACCATGGGTAGAAAAGGGTCATACTTTTTGGATGAACCCTTTTCACAGTGGACTAGTCGATCTATTAGGCAGTTCATGTCTTATACATTTGGTCGGGTATAAGATGCTCTGGAAATGTGAGGTAGATCATTGTATCATAACAATAACTCTTAAGTGATGATTTTCGTTTAGATAAACTCCCATAGAAGGTAAATGTAATTATTTATATACATCAGTTTACTTGTATATTATATACATCTCGGAGTTAATGGTATCTTTGCATACACAGTGTTGAAAACCATATTTTAAACAACTTTTCTTTATATTGTACTTTCTTGTAAATTGCATTATATTGAAATGAGTAAGTTATTCATTAGTTGAGAATAGTCATGGTAAGTGTTCCTTCTTACGTCTTTTCAAGCTTAACTTGTTGTTTAGCATCCCAACTTGCATACTCGTACATTCAATGTACTGATGCCAGTTGTTCTGCATCGTATCATGATGCAGACGCGGGTAACTAGGATAGACACTTTAGTGAGCAGTCTAGAGTCAGTTGGTGAGCATCCGTGCTTTTCGGAGGATCCATTTTCATTACTTTTGAGTTTAGTTCCTTTGTATGTTTTGGGGTCCATTCCAACATCCATCTCACTTATTAGAGGCTCCATATACAGTTAGTAAGATGTATTTCATTCATTATCATTTTGTTATTGACTTATGTTCATACTTGAGTTGCCATTTTTGCTAAGTTAAATGTTATTCTAAAAACATTTTGATTTCAGTTCCCGACATCTGAGTTAGTTAGCATTCAAAATCCTTTGTTAATGCTATAAGTCCTTTATCGAGTAAGTAAGTCATGCCAAGGGTTTGATTGAGGCCAGCAATGGTCTCCGAGTAACAGCCACGTCCAAGGTGTAGGATCGAGGTGTGACAAAGTCGTCATAAGACATGTTTTCAATGGGGTAAAGTCATACAGGTTGGTTTCCCAAGGATGACACAAAATCTATCAAGGAATCAAAAGGCCATTCGAAGGGAAAAAGAGAATATTTTAAGAGTTTGAGTCTTTGAATATGTCGCCTAATATTTCAGCATGCAATTTTATTCACCTTTTTGAAATAAAATGGGTTAAACTGGCTGATTATCAGAAAATTCATTTTAGAGAGCCTTAACTTATTTAAAAAATGCTCTCTGTGACCCTTGGGGAAGTATATTGAGTGATGTTTATCATGATATTTTACTCACGCAACATTTTAGGGTTTACATTTGTTGTCATGAAGACTTGTGGGAGAATTTTAGTCTTTGAATTACTTGTAATTTCTATTGCTTATTTGTATTTCAATCTACAAATTATGTATTTTGTTTTTTCTCAAATTATGTTATTAGACTTAAAAGTCCTTATTATCAATGTCTTCAATGTATTAATTGTACACATTAAGAAATTAGATTTGAATTCTGATTTAAATAATTAGTTTGTAGATTATGATTGGATGCATCCCTGTCTTTTCGATTTTACAAATATGAAATATTTATGATAATTGATTTGATGTATGTTCATGTCACATGCATAATTGATTAAATTATTGCCTTATTATATGTCAATAATATACATGACATCAAAACATATCATTGCTGACTTAAATAAAGGTAAAAAATTTAACGATGATAAATGGAAGAGCAAAAATTCATTGAAAGTTATAAATTATGTTTTGAATCAACTAGAAGAGGTAATACTGCACAACACAGAAGGGTTGAAACTTACAAATCTTGGTAAAAGGCTAACTCCACTGCACTTAAAATAATAGTTTGTAGTTAATGACCTCATAAATGAATGTAAAGAATTCCCTACTGCTCATGCTATATGAACACGTCTGTGAGGAACGTCTGGGGTACATTTGTAACCCGCCTTCGGTAGGTCACTATAAAATTTGACACTTACAACAAGCCTCATGATCAGAATATCAAACAAAATATTAGGGTGATGTCAAACATGATAGCACAACTAAAGAGTGTTGATCATGTTGTTTTAGATGAACAACAAGTTCAGTCAGTGATTCAGACTCTTTCTAATGATTGGGAATATTTGAATATTAACTTGACCCATAATAATAGCATCAAAACTTTTTTCAACGTTGCGCATCATGTTGAACTTGAAGATTAATGCCTTAGTGCTGCTAAATTTTTTTTGATTGCCTTTGTGGTAGAGTCAAGTGGTATAAAATCTTAAGGGTTCAAGTGCAATAAAATTGGAAAAGAAATGGGAAAGACAGAAAGACCAGAGAAGGACCCTCTAAGAAAAAGAAGAATCCAAACTCCAAGAAAGGAAAAGGTTTTTCATGAAAAGAGACGAGTAAAATGAAATTCTACAATTGCCATCATTGGGACATTTTTCTCATGAATGTAATCCCAGAAAAAAGATAATTTCTAAACACATCTATAAGTGCTACATATGTTTCTAGCACTTCTTTACTAACTAAATCTTATCCTACGGGGATTATAGACTCAAGATCCACTGACCACGTGAGTCAAGATGGAGAGGCGTTTGTGGAGAGTTTCATCTAAATCAAGGTGGATCTATGTAGAAAATAATTCTAGGCTTAAAATCAAAGGTATATGAACTTGCAAAGTGGACTTGCATGGTGGTCGTTTCTTGATGTTGCATGATGCTCTATATACTCCGATACCTGATAAATTTAGTGTTTATGTATGTTCTTTTAGACGTTGGTTTTGATTTGTTTTTTAGTCATAATGGTGTTAGAATAACTTTAGACAATGTTTCATATGATTTTGGACTTCGTTATGACCATTATATCGTATTAGATTGCAATCCTTAACTTATGACTATGATGTTGACTGTTGTGTAATAGCATGTTTTTCAAGTAACAATGATATTGATGTTAATACATGGTATACAAAACTAGGTCACATATATAGGGCAAGATCGAATGAATAGGTTGACAAAAAGGGCATTTAGGTTCTTTCACCAAAATTGAAATGTCAACTTGTAAAAATTGTCTTGTTGGAAATATTACGTGTAAACCATTTGGGAAAGTTAAGAGAGTAGAGTTTCACTTCAATTAATTCATTTTGATATTTGTGTTAAAGCGAATCTAAGGTCAAGGTCTGGTATACATACTTCACTACATTTTTTTTGATAATTTCACGTGTTTTGGTTATATCTATTAGATTTTTCATAAATCTTAAGCACCTAAGTTCTTTAAAAAGATATATGAATGGAGTGAAAATCAATTAGATAAAAATATCAAAGCTTTAAGACCCGATCAAGGACGTGAATATTTGTCAAAACAATTTAAAGAATTATATACTGAAAAGGGTATTATCAGACAATAAACTACTCTTTATTCACCTCAACAAAAATGAGTAGCTGAAAGAAGGAATAAAATATTATTAGACATGACAGGATAAATGATAGCTCAAGTAAATTTGTCTATCTCTGTAACACATCGTATCCCAAACAGACCAAAAATAAGCTTTTCATAAATTTGCAGGTGCAATCGACGATTACCATCGACGAATCGTAGCGTGACCTACGGCCCGTACTATACATCCTTCATTTGTGACTGAAACTCTCCCAAAACGCAGCCCAGAAAAATAGACCAAATGTTGATCCATGGAGAGACCTACGGTTCGTAGTCTGTATCTGCCAATCATAACCCATTTCCTCAGCCTCTGACATAAACCACGATTGACCAGTTTAGTCCGTAGATGGACCTACGAACCGTAGGTAAAAATTAGACAGTTTGGGGAAAATGCAGTTGGATCAAGTTCAATTGATCATAACTCTTAGAACACAATGAATTAGGTGTCCCATAACCTATGAAATGATAGACAATTTAATTAGCTTTCCATAGCCATCGAGTTTGTTAAAATCAAACCCCCCGAGTAACATTTTATGCCCATTTTAGTAAAGGCCTATCGAACAGACCTAACCTACGGACCTAAACGACAGACGATCGATTGAACAACGACACGTCAGTCCAGCTCGTCGTTCGGTCCGACAACAATTAACTCAGGTTTTTTTTGTTTTTTTCCTACTTCATTTAAACCCAAAGATACTCTGTTTTGACCCTAAATCATCAGATTTTGGTCGGTTTAAGCCTAGAAACATAACTAAAACTTACCTAAGTCAAAATCATAAATAAAAACGTAGAAATTAGATGTATGAAAGGAGAAAAAGGTCAAGAACCCTAGTTCAAGAATGTAACAAGGTTCAAGCAGTTCCAGCCCCGAAATAAAAATATTTCTCCGTGAATTTCATCACCAGGTATGTGGGATTTCACTAGTGGGTTACTTTCACCCATTGGGTCCCAAGTTTTTAGTCATATTCTTTATTTTCATTTCATGATTAGACCTAGGGTTTGTAGAACTTTAATAGAACTTCATGAATTTATTAGTTATATGTTCCAAATCAGATTATCATGTTATTACTCAAATTATTGCATGAATTTTAGAACACTAGTTACGTATTTCTTTAGTTCTTGAATTAGACATGCCTCAATCATAAATGCATGTACCAGATTAATTGTTGTATTCTCAGTTTGCATGTTCAGTTTTGAGCTATCCAAATATTTATATAAATTCAGTCATAATGTCTTAATCATTTAATCCATTAGGAGTAGCATAATACCGAATTGGATTAGGGTCCAGCATACTCCATTAGACCCAGAACTACTAGCCAAGTAACTTGTAAGTCCCCTCTGTGGGCACCAGTTTAGTGATCACGCCAACATGACCTTTATACCTCTGGCAGGGTATATTTGGTACTCTCGATGGGGCGTATACATCGGACTATACATTTAACTCTTTTGGTTTTATTACCAGTTATTAGTAGCTTCCACAGTTCAGTCAAACTCTTGCATTGACCATATTTACAGATCAGTTAGTATTCAGTCTCAACATGTTATAAACTTGGTCATTGCATCCAGTTAGCTCAGAATTCAGTTAGTTCCTTCTTGTGTTCATTTTTTGAAAAAGATAAGAATTGATGTCAGCTACGCTCATAACACCAAGAAATCAGTCATTAGAGAAGGCACGATAAGATCAAAAGAAAGGATTTTCCTATGCATCATGCAGTTTCTAATTCAGGATAGTGGTGCACTTCACTACCATGACTTAGAATCTACTCAATATGGTTGATGTGAACTTATTACCCTCGGAATTCAACCTAACGCTATGATACCAACTTTTTCACGACCGGAATCTAGACCCCAGACGAGACCGGCGTCGTTGACCTCTCAGAGGTCACAGACAAGCCTACATATGTCATCGTTACTTCATTTAGGTTAATTTTAGCGGAAAATTTGAACTTTTCTTTAGTTAAATTTTATATTGGAAAGCATTGGTCTCGTATAATACTGTCTACGTGAACTCATAAGTTTTTACAACAACCATCTAAATCAAGATAATCAAATGTAAGATATAATGATAAATATAGAGTTGCCAAAATGGCACCAATACAACGTCTGAAAGTAAATACGAAAGAAACGCTAGTGGAACATACTCCAGTAGGTCATACCTAAGTCTATGCTAGAATAAACCAGTATGCATCCTCAAAAGCATGAGGGCCTACCAAATTTGGATGAAAGCTCCATGTTCGAATAACTTCTGCATTGACTCGTAAGCTCTATCATCCAGCTGCACCTACACCTAAAAGTAGATAAATTTATGGAATTAGTACACACTTATACTAAGTATAGGTATATGCAAGCACACACCATGAACATGTATGATTTATAGAGGCTCTCTCCTAACGATATGAGTTATGGAAAGTCAACAGAGTGGACTTGCCAAAATCGGATTAGGAAAGTCATGCCATGAGAGTAACATGCATCATCATACGTATGATATTGAACACAACACATAACATATTGCATATAAAACATAATATATTGCATATAACACATATCATATTTCATTTCGTTCTTTCATATGCCATGAGACCTTGGAATCATGGACTTAACATTAGGACTTCCCAAAATGAGGGTTCAACATATGGGACCTCAACTAGGGAGCCTTCTTTAGCAAACATAGAGTCTACTTCATTCATTCATACGTACTTCATTTCATTTCATTCATAGGCTAGTGTAAACACTAGCTATATCTAGGATGTAGTTTAAGAATCTCATTGGGTTCACCTACTGTGCCTTAGCCGGAGCAGTAGCCAGAGAAGCAAGAGAAACAAGGCTAAAAGTGGTCTCAGGCATTCCAACTGCATGAACTCCAATCTTATCTACGTCATAGGTTTGATGATTGCTAATGCACACAAAACCAATCTCATAACTTTTTTTGCAAGCAGAAGGAAAGAGAAAACGAGCGAAATAAAGTGGAGCGAGGGGGAGGGAGGATCTACTAGGAATTGGCTGTCAGTGAATCCCAAGTATGACATAGATAGAGGAAAGAAAATCTCATACATGCCGAAGTTACATCTTATACCTTCCTTCCAAGCAACTATGACATAGATAGACAGATACGGGTATACTTCAGGAAATTAGCAAGCCTTGCCGGTTTCCAAGCAAAACTCGATGCTACTTTAACCCAAGGGTCGGTGTCCATCATTGAAAGTGGCATCTCTATTTGCACACATTGAAGAAAGTGCTATGCTAGTGAAATTGGTCCATTGACACCTATAATTGTTTCAAGAAAGGCCTAGCACTCTTCTCGAACTTTTGGATGCACTCTCTCTTTAAGTAGCTGAAACCTCTATGTGGAAAAGTTTCTTATTGCGAAATGAATGGCATTCTAGAAGCTCTCACTCAAATAAGGGATTCCTATACTGTACTAAACAGAATCAGTGGACATAGAGCATGTCCCCCTCCTGACGTTTCCCTAGCGGGGGAACTCTCAATAGCAATTGTTGCTCCTTATGCCTGGTTGCGCTCAACTCTCCCTTCAGAGCTACCCTTGCCTGAAAGCAGAAGAGGTAGCTTACTAACCTACTGGAGTAAGTAGTCTTGTCCGAAATCCTCAGGCAAAAAGACAGCTTAAAAGTAACAAGGTTTTGAAAGAAAGATAGGCCTTAAGGCAACTAAAGCTAGGAAGGTAGGTTAAAGTGACTAGTCTTTCTCATCCGAAAGCAATCAAGACAACAAGGGAGGGTTTAGGCAACTCGCTAGTTTGGAGATGGGTTTCCTTGCGGGTATGTCCACTTGTTTTCCTATTCAAGTTCTGGTTCCAATTTCAGAAAGTTTAGATTCGTATTGTCACTACTTAGCATACACTGGTTAAAGGGTTAAATGGTTCATTTTTCTTAACTTCCGATGAGTTAGGTTCTTTACGCAAAGAAGCCAGGCGAAAAGCGCACATAAAGATTCTAAATAATATGTGAAAATCTAATCATCGACAAGATATTTATTAGAGAAAATTTATTATGGTCTACAATCGAAGGGTTCATAAAATTCAAAACTTGAGAAGTAAGGGAATATCGATGGCTTTGTTGAACAGAGAGCGAACGGACGACAAGTGACTTTGATCTCATGTTGGCCTTTACTTCGGCTACTATTAAGGGGGTCAGGATTTGACAAAAAAAGACTGGGGCTTCGTTTAGCCTCCTAGGTAGTAAGACAAACTATGAGTTTGACGTTGAATAGCCATAGTGAGTTCATCACCAGTGGCATAAGCAGAAAATACATATTGGGTGGGGAGAAAGTCAATTTACCTCATTTCTTACAATTTCACTTGAATCTGCAACAAAGACAATGGGATCAAATGCTCGTTTTTGATATAGAACTAGATAATCAAAAACCGCGTCTCTTTCTTTTAATTTTGAATCGAGCCAGATGATATGCTAAACGGGTGCTAGCTTGAAAATCGCCGCAGAAAGAAGCAAGGCTATCGGTTGAGGCCTCACCGGGTTTTCATAAATCAGTCTCTCAACAGTCAGTATTTGTTATGAATAGTAGGGCATTAAGGGAGAACTTATCGACAAAAAAAGATGAGGTTTCTGTTGGAGGGTCCCTGACGCCCCGAGTCAAATGGAATTGATAATACTTTCTATTTCAAGGTGGAATCTTGAAAGTGCCAATGGTCGGTTTAATCATCGAACGTCCAAAAAGCATGGTCAAATGCGAACATTATTATTAGAAAAAGATGCCCTAGAACATGTTATTGAATTGAGTGAGAGGTCCCTTTCTTTCCTACTACTGAACCCGGAAATTGCGTAGATTGCTTTGCTTGGGATTCCCTAAGTAACCAAACCAATCCCTGTCATTTCACACGGAAAATGGTCTGTTTTGAGCGTTTGAAGTGGACGAACAATCAGCGTACGTAATCGAGTTTCATGCCATCATGTCTTTCTGCCCAGCAGCGCTGGAAACCGCTTTCATGCGTCTTGGTTGTTGGTGGAGAAGAAAACCCGCCTGAAAACAAAGATTCTATTTTCAAAGGTTTCAAAGGCTTGAAGGAGCGTAGCCTTATTCAAAAGGAATTGATAGGATTTTCTCTCTCCGATTATCTCCTACAATAAGATAAGAGGTAAGAAGCAAGGAAGACTGTTTATGAATAGCCCTTTTCAGTTCCAATGCGCGGAATCGAAAAAAAGACTATCTTTCTTTCGGGGTCATAGATCAGAGAATTCCCTATTTCAAGCTTCCTTACAGGCAGAAGAGTTAGCAAAGGTACAGACAGCCCGATCTAGCCAGTGAGCAAGCATGTCCGCTTTCGATTCAATATCTTTCTTAACACCCGGAAAATTATATGCCTCTATAGTAGCCTGCAACGGAATGCAGCTATTTCTGACGGATAGCTATGTTAGCTAGGCCACCTGCCTGATCAGGGTTTCCATCCGAACTAGTGCCTTAAGCAGGAAGGCAAATGCAATTTTGTGGTATGGTATCGTATATAAGAGAAAGCTTGCTTTTAGGAGTGATCTTTCGCCTTTATTGAGGAGATATAAAACAAGCTTACTTACTAATAAAGCGGCAAGAAGCACCTTCTTTTCTTTCTCATCTCAAAGTCAACTTTCTCCCCTTTTACTAGTAGTTGAGTGCTCATTGTTGTTCGGATCTTGACCGGATCCGAGCTTCCCAAGCTCTATGCTGTTGGGGAACTCTGCAAGGGTCTTACCACCTTCTTGATTTACTATATTTGAGTCTTTGGAGTACTTTAGGATTATATTCCGCGCCGAGGATTTGTGCTTGTGGGCCGGGGTGAATATTGCAGACCAGCGGATCTGGTGGTCGACAATCGTTCGGACTTGGTAAAGGTTGTCGCAGCACCTGTAGTAGGACAGAGGACTTATCGCGATGCCTGCGGACCAATATACGATGTCTCCATCGCTAACGTTTGTCAAGCAGGCCACGTGGATTGGCCAGGGTCTTCTTCGTCTAATGAGACCTCGATCCCGAAGCCTTCAAAGTATATTTTTGATAGGTGCCTCTATTTGTATGGGGAATTTGCTGCTGATAGATCTCGCCCTGTTTCCCCCTTCTTCCCTCGCCGCCTTCCAACCTGCGGGAGTATACAATGAAAATGTTGGGGCATGAGTGCCCAATCATGAGACTACTTGTTGAACGTCCGATGGCACCTTGCTCCAACCTGAGTTATGCAACAACGAGATCTCCCTTGGTCCTTGCCGTATGTGCTTGACTGCCCCACATAAGACACTCACTTGGGGACTACTTACTCCTGCTGTTCCAAGAGTCTCCGCTAGTTGAAGCGCGTCAAGTACACTCCCTCTTCCTCTCATCCCTTTCGTCAGCTCTTTGATCGGGATACTATTATCTAGGTTCCTAAACTTGGAATGGATGGCGGAGCATAGGTGGCAAGCTGTTATATGGATACGGTGCTTTGCCCGTAGATGATTCTCCATCTCTCGCAAGAATCGTATGAGAATCACCCTCGGAGGGACTTCCCGAATGACCATACCGAGGAATTCTACCGCACTTCGTGCAACTATTGTTGTTGATCCTGCAGAGTCTACCCAAAGGTTCAAACCAGATTGTAGAAAGTGGGGATAAGTTTTTGTATTTCTATAAGAATATCGACAGAATCCACGATTCCCAGTAGTAAGTTGTCGGCATATCGCGCGTAAAAAATCCTTATTATGTAATAGGTTTTTAAGGGGGCCGTCTTACTGGCCAGACCTCTCTCTGACCTGATAACTAGTATCGCCTCCCCACCCAGCTCTATCAGCGGGCCCTTTCTTTTGCAATATTTAAAAGAGTCTCTCATGGCTCAATTATTATTACAGAGTTCTCTACCATAGAATTCGGACTTCTGGGTAAACTCGGCGGCTTCTATGAAGAAGGCGGCGCAAAGGAGGCTCAAGGGATTGTTAAGGAAGGCGAAAAGGGACGACGAGGAGTGGAAAACAAAAGGCGTTTTCTGGTTCCCCGTGAGCCGGGGGGGGGGGGTGCCACAACAAAACAAGGGAATGAAAGGCCGCTTTGTGTTGGATGCTCTTTAACCTCCCCACAATGATGGCTTTGTTGTCTTGTGGAGTGTTGAAGCTTGCTTCTTTGAAAGACTTTTCTTGGTCATCAATACAACCTGTTTTTAATCGAACCGATCTTATTCTCTGAACAATCGTAATTTCGTACTTCTGTCGGATCCTTCCTATCTCCTGATTGAGCTTGTGTAGGTAGATGTTGCCTGGTAGGGCTGATAGTAATACACTGTGTGGGATGGAGTAAGGGCCCTTCTCACTTCCTACGACTCGTCCGGCGAAAATGACTTTATGAATAGGGTAAAAGAACTTGGGATGGTCGATCTCTTCCTTAAAGATTGGGATGAGTCGATGTCGGTCGATGGTGTGAAAACCCTTCCTGATGTCGAATTCCAAAAACCTGCAAGAGGTTCCCCACTCTTATTTGATCCGTCTTAGGACGGAGTGGAAGCCTCGACTCGGGCGGAAGTGCGATGTGTCTGGAAACTCGAGCTCGTAAATGAATTTGAGTACCATTCTTATCGCTTGTTTCATGATCCTTTCTACAGGTAGAACTATTGTGAGCAGTCAAAACTTCGACCCTTATTTATTTCTTCATATTGTCAAGGATGGCAAAGTTCCTTTTTTGCTCCCTCTATAGATAGAAAAATGGCACTCCTGTCGTCGTTTCAGTGACTCATAGGGTTTCCCTCAGCGCAGTCTTTTTCATTCTTGAGAATGGTCACCACTTCTACCAGGACACGAATGATTATCCTTGCCCGATGGGTCTACATCCATCCCTGACTGTCGTCGGGTACTGTTAACTTCCCTGCCATTCTTGTAACTGTCATCTGTAATCCACGCAGGTGTGTCTGCACCCCCCTGAGTGGACTAGAAAGAAAGGATTTCTTGGAGCAAACCCCAAGGTTCCAAACCCAGGAGTCAACTTTCCCCTATGAGCATTCGATATATGTATCAGTCCGTGGAAGAGTGAAAGGGTCACCACTACTGAGTATCCCCCTTAATCTTAGACAGGTCGTCTGAGGGTTCACCACGGTTCTTTGCTGTGCTTACACACAAGGCTAACCTTTTCCGAAAGCTCCGCAGGACCACCTACCACTAGTCTTCGGCCGGAGGGGTTTATTGCACAAAAAGGCCGGGGCGCTGGCTCCCGAAGAGAGAAGCCCAACGAATGTCAGACGCAAAGCCCCGCACCTCATTAAGATCAAATTGGCATACTATCCAAAAAAAGAAAGTGCAGACCCCATTAAAGACGAGAGTGAGGTACAACAAGGCCATTTCTTTCCATTGCCCTTCTCATAGAGCCGTACGTGGACGTTACCGCTCATACAACTCCCAGCCAGCAAGCAGTTAGCCTTTCTCTACAAGGAATGGAAGTGTGGATGAATCGACATCAAATATAGGATTGTTGTTGTACACGATCTCCATTTTAGTAGTCCTAGCTATCCACTCCACTATGTGGTAGAGTGTTCGTCCCAACCCCTTCGCAGGGGTACCTTCCCTTTTAATTGAGAGAAGGACTCGAAATTGACTCCCCTCGATTCAAGATCAGAAAGAAGGGTATGGAGTTTATCCAAGGAATGCTCTCCCGTGGAGGTACGCAGATTCTCGATGGCTCGAGCTCCCCGTCCTAGCCAATTCCTCGTTGGATCAAGGACATCCATGATCCTTAGAATCTCGACCTTGACCTCGAATAGGTATTTTTACTCTATTTCGGCCAGGTACATGATCCCGATAAGGGGAGTATATGAGTATTTAGCTAACAGCCTCTGCTGGATAAACTGAACGGAATTCCCCCTATCACTTCATCCAATTGATACGGATAGGGGACCACTCGTGGGGGCTGATTCGATGGACCAGCTTCGTTCCCCCGGGGAGCTACTTGAATAGCAGGCGGCACATGTCCTGGTTCTGGATGATCCACCAACGTGCCCGATTCCGTAGATTGTTCCCATGATTCGAAGAGGAAATCAATCCCAAAATGATCTTCTTCAAACTCAGCCCCGCTTACTTGCCCGGAAGGGCCCGGAAGAGGAAGTGATCCCCCGACACTAAAAACAAAAATCCCAGAGAGAAGCTAAGAACACAAAATCCCTAAATGGGATAGCAAATAGTTCCTTAATAAATAAAGAGATAATAAATAAAATAAGAATAAAAATAAATATATTAATAAGCCGGTATTTTCTCTTTGAACAAAAACCAAAAAATCTCAAAATAAGGATCAACCCCATAATCACTAAAACGAACAACATGAGACACTTATCAATAATTCGAATTGGAATTACTCTAACAGCGAAATGCCCCAGAAAGGTTGCAATAAGAGAGATAAAACCTCTAAAGAAAAAATGTTACATAATAGGTCAGAATTTGTTCTCTTGCTCCTTGCTGGAGGAGCGACATACCGGAAAAAAAAGCCCTTCCTCGGATTCGAAGCGTTGACTTTCTTAGACTATTTCTAAAGGGAAAACTGATCAACTTTCATGTGTTAAGCATACGACTGAAGTAGCATGATTAGATATTCTTATCACTTTTTCTACTAGCTATAAACGTCAACCCCCTTTCTCTTACTTAGATGGAGAAAAAAGTAAGCAAGACTTTCTACCCTGCCTGTTTTTTCTTTAAAAATGGCGAATTACACCAAACTTTACGTTCAACCAAGCCTTTCCATTCCGAAATCGAGAAAGATCACTCTGAAAAGTAAGCCCATTCTTATTATACGATATCTTTGCCATGGATGATAGAATTCCTCCTGGAAGCGAAGGCAGGAGCAAAGCCTATTGATTCACCAGTTTGCTAAACTACTTGTCGGCTAACCGCACTCTGTAACTAGAATAGGGCAATGGACTTACAACCACCTGCTTCTAGAAGTGTGGAAGGCAGTGCCTAAACTAGTTGGACTTTCTTGAATCGATAGGCTTACCGGGCTTCTCTGTCTATTCAATTGATTTTGTTGCAGACTCTTCCCCACGCCTATTTCTTCCCCCGGCCCTGTAGTGGAGCTTGCCCCCCGCCCTAGGCCTATTGAGATCTTTCCCTGTGCGGGTAAATTTGGGCTCAGGAGGGGAATACCCGGTTCATCGGAACTTCAACCAGAAGAGGTAGGCTCGGGTTCCTGGTATAGGTATAAGAAAGCCAGTAGAGCTAAATAGAGGTAGACTGTACTTCTATGCGTACTGAGCTGAGGTCCTCCCCGCAGGGATAAACTATCTTTGCCATACTTCCTTGATAGGTGAGACTTCCACGAAAGAAAGCACGGATAAGAATAATCTTAGTATGCAAGGACTGAGGAGCGGAAAGCCACTTGACTGTAAGGAAAGGGGTTTAGCGAGAAAATTAGCTCACACCTATCTTTGATGAAAGAAGCCGCAAGTTTAGGTAGAAAGAACAGCCAGTGTCAGAGAGATGACTTCTGTTGAACTCTTCCTTTACATGAAGGGAATGAATGCCTTAATGGAATGGAATCCGGGATCCAAGTAGATTAGGTTAAGGCAAGTATGAGTTCAACCCCTTTCTCATCGGGCCAGGATCGATAGCCGTTCGACCTGAGGAAAGTGCGGTCAGATTCAGAATCCCCAATGTCTTGGTCTTTACCTTCGCTTCGAGGGACAAGCACCGCATCTAGGTAAGCGGCATCTAATTGAATTGATTCACCGGATCTTCCATCTACGAAAATGGAAGAGATGTCTGTTAAGGTCGGCTTCATGAAAGCAAGAAAGGAAGCAAGTTTAGCGAACATAGAGATGGATTTCTCCTAGTTGTTGTTAGATCAATTCCCATTCATTCTTTAATGGAATAGGGAACGAGCAGAGCTGTGGCTATCAGGAATGGGCGATAGCCTATGACTAAAAGCGCTGACTATCTATGAATGACAAAGATCGGAATGCCAATCGACGAGATGAGACTACGAAAGATTACAAGTTCAGACTATGATGACTTGCATCCTCAATTGCGCAACGAAATGGAGTTGATGGAGTAGCCAGTGCCCTTGAGTTATTCTCTTCGGTATCGCCTTCTCTCATCGTTAAAGGCGCCTCAAGGCACTAGAATAGAAGGAGTGGATGTTAGGCACGTAGGGAAGACTCTAGCTATGCGCTGGCACTAGCCTGGGCACAGATTCTTCTTTGATTGAAGGAATGGGACAGAAGAGAACCAGAACCATATCCTTCACACATTCAGTCTGATCTTATCTGCGCTATTGCCCGATCATAGCTGTACTGTATTAGATTAGTTATCCGTCTCCCCTGCCCTGTTAGAACAGTCTGGTCTGTAACAACACAACCTGAAAGGAAGCCATTCCTAATAGGAAGTTTCCCTGGCTTGAAATTCACTCGCTTATCCGGAATGAGCTACTGAGTTGGAGTACAGGAAAGAAGCACCACTTCTTTATTGTCTTGAAAC